>SNQJ01S0216574.1:0-10780 GCA_010110895.2 Picea sitchensis | reverse complement strand
CTTATTTTTAGGGTTAACCACTTTCCATAAATAGAAGGCCCTCCAATACTTTATCATTTAAATATCCCTTCTTGATTTTGTCACCTTACTTTATCATTTCTTGATTTTGTCACTTATCTTTATTATTTAAATAATCCACCTTGACTTTGTCACTTTACTTTATCATTTAAATAATGATTTCTTATTTTAGGTCACTTTGACTTCTTTGACCTTGGGGGCTTCAAACCTTCATGTGGGGGTCTTTCATCTTCGTAAGGTCGTAACTCTCAAACCATGGGGAGTTATGTGACATTCCACATACCATCGGAAATGGCATGACAAGCACTATCCATATAGGATAGTTTCACCAACAATTTCCTTGATCTTCATCCCATTATTCCACATACAAGCATGGGTCCTACAACCATTATTCTAGGATAACTCAATCCGTAAAGCATCTTCCCGTGAGGGATTTCACTATAAGGGGACCACTTTGGAGTTCATCCATTTGTGCACATTATCAATCATGATAAGAAAATAATGAGAGAAAGGGTCCTCCAACCATTCTTCTAGGATAAATCAATCCTCAAAGTGTCTTCCCATGAGGGCTTTCACCATAAGGGGACCACTTTGGAGTTCATACAATTGTGCACCTTATCAATCATGATAAGACAATAATGAGTCATATATACATTTTTCAACAATGCATCATATACCATTGAAACCACATCGATCCATATTCATCATGTATCAATGACAACTCATTGATCCATTTTCATCTATGCATTCTCATCAAGGAAAATACATATTATACTACATCAATCATCGATCATTCAATACTTTGACATCAATCAATAACTTGACATCAATCAATCAAACCATTGGCATCAATGACAACATGATCCAACATATTTTACACCAACATTTACTAGGTTAGCAATTTGGAATAGGTTTTGAGGCACACTCTCCAAAGCATAAAACACATTGTAGCATCTTGTGATAGGGAGTGCTCAAATCCATTTGCAACATTTTGTCCTAGGAATCCCTTCTCACACAAGGGTCAAACCTGAGGTCACATTGAGACTGGTAGAGTTAGTCACTCTGCTTTGTTGGTCTTGGTGTAGAGATTGTGCGTCTTACGGGGGTCTCTTGAAGGTATACCCACAATGTTGAGTGGAATCCTTTCAAGTTGATTTCGGGTTAGATACCCTGCCCTTGCGCATGGATCAGATTGTCGATTGTTTCCCCAGGCATCATTGTTGTTCTTGGTATCCTTAGTTACCTATGTCTTTAGGGTCTTACATGAGGTGACTGTGGAGGGGAAATTCTTCACGGTACTTAGAATCAATGTTGGCCAAACTCACTCGAGCTCCTTGGAGGGTATACCCATGATTATGTGTGGGATCTTGCACCTGGGTGTAAGTTTGTTAAGCAGGTTGTCAACGTAAATTTTCCACCTGCTCTATCCTATCTCCTTCTTGTCTTGACTTCATGACGTTGGATTTCATCACCAACTAGTGACTTCGAAATAAGAAGGCTTGATTTCTTAGTTTGATTTCTAGATTTTATTAGCGAGTGTTGTTGTTTTCGTGGTTGGCCATATATTTTTTACGTAAAATATTTAGCTCATCCAACATCGACCCTCCACATCATTCGCGTAATATATTGGGAATTCCTCCAGAAGGTATGGAGGATTATGTCTCTCTACCTCCTCATTCACCAGAGGATTCTCCTGAGCAAAGAGAGGTCCAGGATAATGTAACTTCACAAGCGGAAAGTTCCAGCACTTTAGAATGTTTTCGTATTATTTTTTATTCTCTAGAGGCTTCCTGACTTCCTCCCACTCTGTTACCATATTCTAGATATGACAGACGTATTCTCTGGATGAATTCATCACGAGAACTTGTTGTTGAAACTTATGGAATACCAACCAGACTGGAGTCAGGGATCCCCTTTAGACTACTAACATATTTGGAAACCAACCTCGCACCGTGTGAGACCTTTATGACAACTTAGGGGTAGGTCCTGATTTCCCTATCGTATCACAATTGACCGAAACGTTTGTTACCTACATGATACCTTTAGACCATTTTGTTGGTACCACTAGCAATAGCACCGTCGGTCCAGACACACGGTCAATTGGTCCTAGCTCAACTTTCTCCCTCCAAATGGCCCATTCTACTATGGTCCTGCATGCTACAACCATTCCTACCAGGAATGTGATGGTTAACCAAGCTCCCATTGTTACACCACTTTCATCTAGACCTATCCCGTCACTTCCTCCTGGGTATCACACTTTGAATTCTTCCATCGTCATACCTACCCAAGTTCCAACTGGAGTTTCTAGACTTTCTGTTCCACCTGGGTACAATGTTGCTTCTGATGTCATTCCTTCACCTTCCCAGGTCCTCTTTGGAGGGTCTTATCCATTGTTTCTTGGGGGATATGGCCCTAGTGGCTCCAATCCAATTGGAAGCACCCAACATTCATTCACTTCTAGCTATCAGATTCCCGTTGGAGGGAAATCTCATGCTGGGGGGAAACCTCAATTTGGGGTTCAAACTCAAGTTGGAAGTCAACCTCAGACTGGAGAACCACCACACATTGGGGGGAAACCTCCACTTGGAGGACAACCTTAGGGTGGACACTACAACCCACTATATGGATAGAACACATCTGGATCTCTAGCCAAAACTTTGGAACCTTCTTGCCCAAGGAAATCCACAAGCATCTGGGGGGAAACAACCTCAATTTAACCCTTTTGTTCCCCCTCACTCAGGCTAGCCTTATCCAGGTTCTTTGAATCTTGCTTGGGGTTCGCACGTTCATTCTAGTATCCCTTTTCAAGGGAACATTTCCAGCCAACCCAACCCTATGGGCTACATGCCTCCACATCCATGTATGAATCTGTCAGGGCCTTCGACATACATGCTGACTGCTTATAGTCCTACTGGTATATTGACGGGACTTCCTCCCCAAAGCCACCAGTATCCTCACGTGAATAGTTAGCTTCCTTTTCTAGCCGCTTTGGATTTACCTAAATTGTCTAAAATCTTGAATGATCTGATCATACATTTTCCCCATTGACCCTTTATCCTAGCCAAGTTACTATCCAACATTCCCAAATTTGATGGTAAACTGAGAGAAAACCCAAACAATCATGTTATGACTTTCCACCTTTGGTGTTCATCCAACTCTTTGATGGACAAATCCATTCGGTTACGTCTCTTTCAACGAACTCTCACGAGTTCGGCTGCAAAGTGGTATATAGAATTATCGCGAGGTTTCTTTAACGATTTCAACACCATTTCCATGGATTTTCTCACACATTACCAATTTCCTATCTGCTACAAGACATGAACCGATATTTTGAGTTCCTTTAAACAGTCCTCTACCACTCACATTTTCGATCACATCCATGAGTGGAGATGCAGAAGACGCTTGATCAAACTCAACCTTCTTGATCATTTATTGGCTAAATGGTTCACCAAATCCTTCGTCAATAAAATCTCTCATGATATTTCCATGGGTGGAGTTGTCATTGAAGAGCAAGAAATTAGTCGCACTCAGTACTTAGATATCGTTTATTCGCAAACGGACACTCTTTATGACTTTCTTCCTAACGCTCCTCACCCTTCTACCACCACTACCTCAACAACCATAGCAGCTTCTCATGTTGTTGATGGTGTGATTGGTACTTTCCACGCTGACACTAAATCCATGTTTTCCACTCACACCAATCCCAAATCTACTTCTTATAATGTTCAAGGTGCTCTGACTCCTACCCCTTCCACCAACAAAACTTATGAGGTTAACTCCGTTCAATCCACCCCTACCGACAAAAATAAATCTAAAAAATGAAAGGATAAGAATAAGGAGGATAGAAATAATAATCCGCAATCTGAAAAATCCAAAACACAACCTGTTGATGATAAGGATAAGCATAAACCTCGATATCATTGCATTATCTATGGTGAAGATCACTACACAAAATATTGTCCAAGATGTGTCGA
The DNA here is from genome assembly GCA_010110895.2 of Picea sitchensis. Lineage (NCBI taxonomy): Eukaryota > Viridiplantae > Streptophyta > Pinopsida > Pinales > Pinaceae > Picea > Picea sitchensis. The sequence continues at coordinate 6,788 of SNQJ01S0216574.1, read as the reverse complement.
GGTCACTAAGTTCCTTCAAGGGACCGGGAAGCCTCCTACACATGTTGTTTTGTCACAACCTTTCCCTTCTCAAATGAAGGCCCAATTGGTCATTCATAACCAAACCTCTCCTTCCACTACTTCGTATTTCCTTATGTGTACTAGTGATTCTAGGAAGAATGACATTGCAATCACCACTTGGGCTAAAGATTATTCTCCTTACAAGGATAAAGTTGACAATTTACCACCTTCATTGGTTCAACCACCTCCCTCAACTTCACCTCCTAATGGTCTTGTTCATCTCGAACGACCAGGTCCCAATACAGTTCTCTGCCCTCCTCCTAAGGGCATTGTTTGAAAGTCTACCTTTAGCCCTCATGTGCGTGTTTCTCAAAACTATAGCATTGTAAAAGACCTTGCGCAAGCACCCTCCACGATGTCATCTCTCAAATTCCTTCAAAGTTGTCCCGCTCAATGGAAGGCATTGTTAAAGGCCATTGGTGGAATTGATCCTACAGATACGAATTTGATAATCTTTGACTTGGAAGATCACATTCCAAATCTACCTCCTCAGTTAGTGTTTCAGATACAAGTTGTTGTCAAAAACAAGAATATTTGTAGAACCTTTATTGATGAGGGTGCCTTGATGTGCGTTATATCAGTTGCTTGTTGGAAAGCCATTACCTCTCCTCCCTTCATTGAATCACACAATACACTTAAGGCTTTCAATGGTTCTAGTTTTAAACCCTACGGTGTTCTTCCCTCATTGTCTATTACATTGGAAGGAGAATCGGTCAATGTCTAAGTCAAGGTATTTGATGTGCCTCTTGATTATAACCTCTTACTTGGTCGTATCTAGATTGATTCCATGCATGTAGTTGTGTCTACCCCTTTCCGTGTTGTATGTTTTCCACACCAAGGAAAGGTTGTTGTTGTCAACCAACTAGCCTTTTTCAATTATGATTCTCGTACTAGAAACGTACCTTTTATATCAAAGACACCTCCTGGGTATGAGAATGTCGGTGTGGGTCTTCTCAAATATTCCACTTTAATGGGTACCTTCCCAATCCCACCTCCAGATATTCCACCTCCTTTTGTCACCTCAATCAACATGATTTCCACCTCTGTCCATGAAATCCCCGCGTCCTACGACCAATGGATAGTACCTAATCCTGGTGATTATCTTTGCTATGGAAAACCAATGTAGTTAAGTCTGGTTGAATCCACTTATCAAGCCATTCAATCGGCAACCCCTTCTACTCCCTCTCTCTATGATTCATCTCCCAATCTGTTTCGCGTGATTTTTCCCATCGATGAGATGATCATGTCAGTCATTTCCATGGAATATACCCCATGGGACGATGGACATGATCGCTCCATTCTCTTCCTATAACAACACACCGTAGAGAGTTACCAAAGGATTTTGACCCCGTCAATCGTTCTTGTCATTTCCTCTGTTCCTGAGTCATCCCACGACATGCTATATCAAGGGAACGTGAGTAATATTTCACCCACCATTGCTCTTGACATATCTGTTAAACTTGGAGTCATCAAAAATGTTCACATTGGAGCCTCATGTTCCATTGATGAAGTCGTCACTTATAAATCCCTTTTTCAAGAATTCCGTGAAGTTTTCGCTTGTAGTTACGAAGAGATGTCGGGTATTGACCCTGATATCATTGTGCATGAAATTAAGACCTACCTGGACACTAAACGTATTTGGAAGATACATTTCCTAGTCCACCCTCGTAAATCTGCTACTATCAAGCTCAAGGTTGAAAAACTTCTTAAGGAGGCTTTATCTACCCTGTGGCTTTAACCGATTGGGTATCCAATCTAGTTTCGGTCAATAAAAAACAAGGCACGATCCGTGTATGTGTCGATTATAGGGATATCAATAAGCTTGTCCTAAGGAAAATTATCCAACCCCCTTCGTTGACCAAATCATCGACGATTGCACCAAGAGTGAAATATTCTCCTTAATGGATAGTTTCTTTGGCTATAATCAGATTAATATTTTTCCCGTGGATCAACGCTAGACTGCTTTCATTTGTCTTTGGGGTACTTTTGCCTACCAGAAACTACCTTTCGGTTTGAAGAATGCTGGTGTGAATTTTCAACGCGCCATGTCTTATTCTTTTCACGATATCAAGCACATCGTACAACCGTATCTCGATGATCTGTCGACGCATTCCATGCATCGCCAAGATCACCCGGCCAATCTTCGAGCCATTTTCCTTCATTGTCGTTACTATCATATCTGTTTAAACCCTCACAAATGTGTCTTTTGTGGGGAGTCTGATCGTCTTCTAGGTTTTATCGTTTCATTTCATGGAATTTGGGTAGACCCCTTGAAGGTTGAGGCTATCCTTAATCTACCTCCTCCTTCCACACTATGCCAGCTTCAAAGTTTGCAAGGGAAGGCAAAATTTTTGCGTCAATTCATTCCCAATTATGCCAAGTTAACACAGGTTTTTACTCGACTGTTGAAGAAAGGTTATGAGTTCATATGGGACGATACCACTAATAAATATTTTAAAGATTTAAAACTTTCCTTAACTCGTACACCACTACTTTTCCCACCAAATTACAGTCAAGACTATTTCCTTTATCTCGCTACTTCAGACTCTACCATTTCCATGGTTTTAGTCCAAGAAGATGATTCGCACTACAAACATGTAATTTACTATTTGAGTCGGAGTCTCACGACCACCGAAGCCAAATACCTACATGTCGAGAAACTAGCCTTGGCAAGTGTTCAAGTTTTTCAATGTTTTCGTCATTATATCCTATTACACAAGATCACTGTCATTTATGATTGCAACCCTATGCAACATATTCTTACATGCCAATTACTAGGGGGAAAGTACTCCAAATGGATAGTGTTTCTCCAGGAGTTTGACTTAGAGTTTGAACGCGCCAAGTCTAATAAATATTTGGTATTTTCTGAATTGATATGTGACCTTCCCACAACTGAGACAGAAAACGTGGCAGAGGATTCCTTACCTGATGAATCCCTTTTCCTGATCAATTCTGGCAATGTTTGGTATGGAGATATTATCATTTATCTCCAGACTCAAACTTTCCATCCTGACCTTTGTAGTGCATATTGTTTTCGTATATAGTATCAAGCCCGTCAATACATAATTCTTGGTGACACTCTTTATCGTCATGGTGTTGACTCAATTTTTTTATGATGTCTCACCTATGATGAGGCTGAGAAAGCTTTGAATGAATTCCACTCTAGAGCCTGTGGAGGCTATATGTCTGGGTATGCCACTGCCCAAAGATCTTACGAGCAGGATACTTCTGGCCTTCATTGTTTAAAGATTGTATTATTGTTGTCCAGAAATGTCATTCTTGTCAAACGTATAATAACAAGATAAGATCTCATCCTGCTCCTTTACACCCTATAGTTTTCGTTGGTCCTTTCACAAAATGGGGCATTGACTTAATGACATGTAACCTGCACTCGACCATGGGGCATGGATACATCATCGTAGTCATGGATTATTTCACTAAGTGGGTCAAGGTGATGCCTACATTCGATAACACTGGAAAAAATACAGCACTATTCATATTCAATCATATCATCACTCGATTTGGAATCCCACAAGCTATTGTTACTGATCACGGTAGCCATTTTTGAAATTTCATGATGTCTGATCTTACTGAAAAGTTGGGTCTTCCGCATGAAAAATCAACCCCCTATCACCCACAGGCCAATGACCAGGTTGAAGAAATAAACAATTTTTTTATTACTATGCTTCGACAGATAATAGGAATTCACAAGACGAGTTGGAAGACGATGTTTTTTTCAGCATTATGGGCCTATCGGACATCCGTGAAGTCTACCATGGGATTTACGCCTTTCTAATTAGTGTATGCTATCGAAGGTGTCCTGCCAATTGAATTTGAGATACCATCTTTGAAGCTAGCCGTTGAACTTCTCCCCAACACCTCTGTTGAAGAAGAACATCTATTGTCCTTGATGCAATTAGATGAAACCCGCCGCGATGTCGCCTTGATTATTGAAGCTCAAAAAAAATGTGTCAAAGCCCAATACGACAAGAATGTCAAGTCACACTTTTTCTCTGAGGGTGATCTAGTTCTCCTCTATGAACAAGATTGTGATTTACTAGGGGCCGGAAAATTTGAAGCTATGTGGCAAGGCCCTTATATTGTCAAATGAGTGTTGGAGAAGGGAGCTTATGAGTTAGTGGATTATGATGGCATTCCTTTGAGTGAGCCTCGAAATGGTATTTACTTGAATAAGTATTATGCCTAGGTCATATCTGCATGAGTACTTGTATCTTTACTGTATCATACTCTTGTGTGTTACTTTTGTGTTCTTTTTCATTGTTTGGTTTCGACCCCCAACTGCTTACCTTGTGTTGTTATTGGTTTCCAGATGTTGGTGTCTTCACTACCCTACATTGGCTTTGTCGATGGTGCTAGTCATAGTACTCGGAACCTAGCATATGCTACTTCGGAAATCTATGCACCTACGAACGAATTAATCAATCTACATGGTGTTTGCCTCGGTCGTGCAACCAATAATATTGTGGAATACAGTGCAGTCATCGAATTTTTTATCGATGTTGTGTCACTTGGAACCCGTCATCTTTTTGTGTAACTTGATTCACAGTTAGTGGTACTACAATTGAGTAATGTCTATGCTACCCAAAGTTCTACTTTATTAAGGGTGTATTTACGAATTCGCCTCTTGGAATGATATTTTGATTATATTGAATATCAGCGCATTCCTAGATGTCTAAATACATTAACAGATGCATTAGCTAATTATGTGTTAGACAGACATTTGAGACATTTATAAATCCAATCACATTTTGTATATAAACCAAGGTAAGTTGGTAGAATCCTCATGTATATATAACGATAAAAGTGTTTACAAAAAAAAAAAAATCGTTCGAAGACCAAAAATCAAAAGTGTGAAGCACATGGCTTCATATACAAAATAGAATCAAGGATGTTGCTCATGATAAAACAAGACTGGCCATACTACCCTACGGAGCAGTTGACTAAGAGAAATAGATACGCCCATGGTATGGTGCTGATAACATCTGTTAAGCCCTAATATGGGCTCATTACCCCTTAATTGGGGCATATTATATTAGTAATGTTATTTTATTTATGTTGGCTTTAGGCCATTAGTGGCTCATTACCCCTTAATTGGGGCATAATATATTAGTAATGTTATTTTATTTATGTCGGATTTAGGCCATTAGTTGTAATTATACCTCCTAGTCTTCTATATATACCAAGGAGACATTTTCATTTTGAATCATCTTGTAATTGAACATTTAAGTGGGGTAAAAGGAGGTTTCCCCCTCAAAGAGGCTTATTGTCTGAAATTATCTCTTTTTCAAGGCGTTGAGTACTTTTTCTGAGGTTTTTCTATGCTATATTTATGTTTGGTTCTTAACATATGGTATCAGAGCTCAAGGTCTTGGGGTTTCGCTACTACATCTGAGACACCGTGGAATTTTTGCTATAAAAAAAAAATTTCAATGTTTCAAAAGGAACGGCTTGGAGGATATTTAGTATACAGATCAAGGTAGGTTGGGTTCAAATTTTATCTCCTGAGGCCTTATAATTTCGGAGATACAACCTGTACAAGATAGGGTTCTGGAATCATCCTGAAATGAGTCATTGTGGAATTTTCACTATAAAAAAATTTCTGTAACGTTTCAGACCCTGACCTTTGGAGGCAATTTACAAAAATTACTAAGGTATATGTTTTTAACATTTTAGCTTCTGGGTCATTTTAAATTTGTCTATACACCTTGTGTAAGATAGGGTATCTGACTAGTCCTATTGACTAGTCTCAAGAAGGTGTTCCAGGTAAAACAATCATAACTTCTTGCTAGAGTATCCAAATTGTGTGGGACTGGTTGCATTGGATCATGGACAGTCTGTAGTATTTTAGGTACAATTTTTAGAATTTGATATCAATTAATTTGTCCAGGGCATGCTATACAAGTGAGATCTCCTGAAAAGGAAAAAAATCAACAAGTTGTGAGGAAGTTACCGTAAATTCCACTTGGCACATCCAATTTTGATCAGACCTGTGGAATTGCAGAGAAGAAATATTAGAGAACTACCTAAAATAATGTTTCATACCTAGAAGGGCCAAAACTTTGGATATAGGATAGAATAAATATTGTCTAGCAGAACCACCTCAAAATCTTGGCCAACATGCCATCAAAAAAGGGACCTTCTACACCAAATAAGCCTCCAGAAAATCCCAATTGAACTCTTGATGAAGGTGAATAAATGCATAGGGACATAAATGAACTACAAAATAAGATGGATTCAATGGAAGCTAAGTTGGATACTAATATGGATTCAATGGAAGCTAAGTTGATGGAAGTATTGAAAAATTTCGTAACAGAGAAGACACCAGAAAGTGAAAATGCATCCAATGAAATTCATGATGAGGACACAAGGAAGGTGAATCAAGAATGGAGAAACTCCAACTTTGGTTTGAAGACCAACCATGTTCCTAAGATTGATATGAGGAAGTTTGATGGCAAGTACCCAATCACATGAATACTTCAGATGGAGCGGTTCTTTGATCTCCATAATGTGCCACATACACAAAAGGTACGAACTGCTTCTTTATATTTAGAACCTAATCAATTTGTTTGGTATCGATGGATTTTTTCTCGCAAATCACTCATCACTTGGACAATTTTCATGGAAGAAATGATAGCACACTATGAGGATACAAGGAGAAATACCTTCTTTAGCCAATTGATAAATCTCAAGCAAAAGGGTTCAGTTAC
>SNQJ01S0216572.1:0-13095 GCA_010110895.2 Picea sitchensis | reverse complement strand
CCTCAAAAGGACCATCAGAGCGCTGTAGCACTCCCTAGTAGGCTTTAGGGGGACGCCAATGCTTTAAAAATCTATAGCGCTCCCTCAAAAGGGCTAGAGGAGCTTTATAACGCTCCCTGACAGTGTAAGGGGGAGAACCGACGCTCCTAGAAGAGGTATAGGGGAGCGCTCTCCTTCAAAAGCTCAGTTTTTGAGGTGCTTTCAGATGGCAAAAGGTTTGTAATCCTGCTGACTCATTTCTCCTCTTCCAAATCAAATGTTTGAGGTGTTTCAAGTGTCCTTCTCATGTCGTTATGGGCACGACATAGGCATCATGGTAGTATGCTTCCCTGACACTTGCGACACTTGTGAGCAACATGCAACACTTGCGACCTTGTGAGAAAAATGCGACACTTGCGACATTTGTAATGACGACACTTGTGACACTATCAAAGTGAGTAATTTTGATGTGTAACAAAAGCACGACAGCGAAAGCAATCATAACTTAATTACAAATTGAAACAATCATAACTTGAATAAAATCACAACATGGAAAAGCTAAATCTGTAACCAGTATTATATTTCATTCAAGTCTTTAAATAAAAAACCATAGTCTTGCCCTAGGCAGAGATGATATCATGTTTACAACATAACATGCTTATATAGGTTCCAGGAACAAAATGTTTCCTGTTGATAACATCCAATCTGTTCCAAAAATGTGGGGGATGCAACCTCCCAGATTTTACTTGATATCAAAAAACTAACAGCCTAATCTATTTACTAAAGNCTTCATATCTCTTTGAAAATCCTGAGTTCCTGAAAACAAATAAAAATAAGAATATTTTAGATGTATTTTCAATTATCAAAACAAGCAATTCGAATTTTTTCTAACTGGCTACAGAATCTTACGATTCTGTAGCTAGTTATAATTATAACTGCAATCATATTTTATTCTACAAACAAAACAAACTAATTTTTATAAGAAAAGTAATCTATTCAACAAATCGTATATCCTAAATTGAGGAAGATTAAATCATGCTAAACTTGAAAAAGATCATACCTCAAATCAAAACATATCAAGCAATCTTGGAGTTTACTATTGTTGTTGCTGCCTCTACATTCTTAAAAATGAGAGACCCTGTAGTTTTTAGGAATTTGTCCTTTTCTTGAGCTATGGATTGGAGCCTACTGTTATCGTTTGTTAATGAATCCACTTGGTCTTTCAGAGATTTAAGCCTAGACTGTTGCAAAGGCACATTTGCATAATACCTATCGATCCAGGATCGACATTCATTACACTGAGGCTGTAGAGACTGTGCATTGGCACTGATATCATTAACGATTGGAGCATCATCCATGCAAAAGGTAGGTTTGTCATGGAGTTTGATGCCAGGAAAATCAGGATTGTCCTTTAGACATGGTGGCAGGTTGGTAACATAATCGTAGGGTCTGTCAGGATAAAGTCCATATGACAATGGATACTCTTCGGCCAAGAACCTTTTAATTTCCGAATACGAGTCTTCACTTACCTCAATTGTGTTTTTTGTGTCTGCACAGGGTTTGGTTTTGTTTCGAGCACATCGTGAAATCCAGCGGCTGACCCTTTTATTCTTATAATTAACATTGACACTGCCCTTTAGTTTCTTCCCTGTAGGTTTTTTAACAATTTTAGTGCAACGTTTTGGGTGCGAATCTGATTGAATGTTTGGTTGAGTAGCATCAAGGTAGGTTAAGGGTTCCAAATTAGAGATAGGATCACAGGGCAGGAGTGGTGGAGGAGAGGTGGTAGGTTTCACAAGGGTTTTTGTGATAACAGGCTTGTCAACCTGTCCCAACTCACTATTACCAAAGCCATTTCGTAACACAAAAGCATCCCAACAATCGTTATTGAATTGCAACTGTTGCACAATGATAATTTTGATTAAACCATGATGGAACAAACTAGAATCATACTTCTACCTCCTAAACCACTTTCCCATCTTGTACAGACTTCTAAGGAGGAAGTAGGGCATGTTCAACGGGAAGTCAATGAATCTCATAAGCAATCGCAGGTGATACAAGAAAACCAACCTGAATTTCCCCTCACACGTAATGAACTATTTCACAATAGCTAACAGATCATGCCATCTAGGTTTTAAAGATGAGATAGGCATACCTCGGTCGCAACTGGTAATTTTCCTTGAGGTGAACAACAATGACCAGGGGACCTCTTCAACTTTTTTGTTCTTGAACCATTTTTTCCCAACAACTGGTAAACTCGTAGCTTGGCCTAAAAATTCTTCAGTCACCTCCAGATGCACGTCACCTATCTTTGCTCTGCAACCGTCAAAATTCAATGCGAACTCTTGGGAAACTCTCAGATTGAAACCCTTAAACTTTTCAATAAACAAACGCCAGTCGTTCCTTTCTAAGTCGTCTCTGGCGTTGTCATACGATAACAAGGTTTGGATTCCATTGGGATCAATCCTTACCACTGGAGCCATGGCGAACAGAAGGGAATCAACACCGAAATAGGAGGTAGGGTTTGATAGGAAAACACAGAGTTATAGCCCCGAGTTTCCACAAAACAATGCAATGACAGTTCAAAATGGTAGGCAGAGGCGTTAATCACCATGCGTGGGAATGAGATCGTGAAGCCCGAGGCCATACAGAGAAATAATATCATGTTGTACTTCATATGATACCTTGGGATATGGGTACGTGTAAGGATGTAAGCACTTGAATACCATAGAATGCACATTCATGACTTGATTACAAGATAAATGTATCAAACAAACATTGAATAAAATTTTTTATGAATCAAAAACCCCATTGATATTAATCAAATATAAATGAGTGGAGGTCTTTCACTTATGTAACCAAAGCATGTTTAGGACCAAGGAGTTATAAACTAGGAGAATGATCATGTTCATAGCGAAATACGACAATTCGACAATAGACCATGTGAACAGTTATCCTTTGATAAAAAATCGAAACAAAGTGTGGATTCCAGCTGCGAGTTTTCATGCTTATAGTCATGATTTTTTTTTTCGAAAGGAAGGTATGTAGAAAGTGACAAGTGACAAGTGTCATTTAGTAAGAATTTTCATGGCGAATAATGAAAAAATTAGAGACCTTGTGTAGGCAGCTTGTGAACGATAGAAATTATATTATTGCTACCAACAATGGCGACACACTGGGAGAAGCAGTTATCTCTGCCAAATGAACGAGTTCAGATTAGGATAATCAGAAAAAAATTAAAATCAAAAACAACCAAAAAGTTGTTTGAACATCATTTTCAATTATAATGCATTCCAGTTTCATATTACTGTTATTTTAAAGAGACGAAAATTGACAACAATTTTAACAGAAGATAGTCACGATATTAAAGTTAAAATCTTCAATACTGTTGATAGGGCCGTTGCTGTCAGCAGGGGTCCATAGCCTCGACAAGGATGTCATTTAACCCACTCTGATATCTGTATCCTGCCAAGAAGTTCCAGATTAGAAGGAAGGACATTTAAGGTAAAAAAGAATCCATATCTGAGAATTTTCATATACCTGACATTGCTTCGCTGCCAACGGGCCTGTTCAGTACCCCGACGAAGTTATCTTAGCGTCATGCATGCATTTACCCACTGCCATCAGACCCGTTCAGTATCCTGACGGGTTTACAAGCACTTCCCACAGCTCTCTGAAAATTTATTTAGTTTTTTAAAGATTTTTAATAGAGCGGAGTGACGCTGAATATCCTCGTTTTTGAACACATCTTAGTAAATTGCAGACCTTAAAGAAATTTCTTAGCTGTCCTTCATTAAGATCTAGAAATAGTTTGTTGATAAAACGACTTTCAAGAGCAGGGAGACATCTCTAAGTTGTTCTCTTAAGGAACATGGACAACGTAAAAATAATTTTTATGGATGATCATGAGTATCTTCAATTGCAGATTGAAATCAAGAAACGTTTTTCAAAAAACGAGTTATCTTTAACATGGCTGCAAACTCAAAAAAATATCACAATTGATGTTTAAACAACTTCCAACAGTCATTTTAGAGGGGAAATGTTTCTGTTTTCTTCGTCTGATCTAGCCCATGACACAGGCATGTGTGTTTCAAAAAGAAAGACTGATAAGCATAAAGGAAAAATTAAAACAAACCAGCAAAGAAAAAGAAACAACAAACAAAACAAAAAATATTTGCACAATGTACAAGGGAGTGTCATTAGGCAAAGTACCTTTTTAGAGCTTGGCCATTCACCGGAAAGGTGTCTGGCTGTCCCTCTAAATTCTGTAATCGGAAGGAACTGGGACCCAATTTCTCAGCAATTAAAAATGGTCCCAACCACAAGTTCTGAAACTTTGTATGCTCTCCTTTTCCCTCATGAGGTTTGTCCCATTTTAGGACAAGGTCACCTACCTCAAAATTTCTGTCAGAGGAAGAATTGGAATCAAACCAGTTTTTAACAATAAGTTGATGTTGATCCAATTTCCATTTTGCTTGAGCCCTCACTTCTTCTAATTTTAACAAAGCATTAATTTGACTCTCCAAAGGGGGACAATCCTCTTCCTGTACTTTCTGCGATAACTGCAGAGATGGAAGGAGGACATGTGGTGGAAGAATCACCTCTCTACCGTAAACGAGAAAGAAAGGTGAGTTACCCACATCAGTTTTAGGAGTTACTCTATCAACCCAGATTGCGTTTAACAATGCGTTATGCCACTTTTTATGGTTTTCAGAGACTGTTCTCTTGATTATTTTGATCAGATTTTTATTAGTCGATTTTGCCAAACTGTTGCCTTGGGGGTAATAGCTGGCATAATACTTTAATTTAATTCCTTTTTCTAGAGTGAAATCACTCATTTCAAGAGACTAAAAATAAGAGGCATTATCAAATACCAGGCATTCAGGGATACTGAAATGAGTAATAATATTTGAATTCAAGAAGGATATTACCTGGATGGTATTTACAGCTTTTAATGGGGTAGCCTCGGACCACCTGGTGAAGTAATATGTGGCTGTTATAATATATTTATGCTGTGGAGAGGATGGTGGATTGATTGGGCTTATAATATCTAGACCCCACTGCTAAAAAGGGGAGTCTACCGAAACTGGTTGCAAAGGGAAAGCTGGTTTCTGTATTCGTCCGGATGCTTTTTGGAAAATCACACACTTGCGACATAAAGCATGAGCATCTTTAAAAAGGGTAGGCCAGTAATAACCTGCTCTTAATACTTTATGGGCAGTGGTGTCTCCACCAAAATGCCCACCAACTTCTCCTGCATGCAATTCCAATAAGACTTTTTGTGCTTCATATTTCTCAAGACAGCGCATTGGTACTCCATCAAAATTTTGACGAAACATAATACCATTAATTAGCTGAAAAGAAACAGATTTTAATATTAGTGCTCTATGTTTTGTGGGATCAAGGTGACGGGGAGCTGATCCGTGTATAAGACAAAATTTATGTCATTGTACCAGGGACTAACAGGGTTTTGTGCACAACAGATTTGATTTTGATAGTGCTGTCCTGGACTTAACATATCATTTTTCTCTTGATATCCTGCAGCTGAATCAATGACCAACTTGCATAAACCTTTGCCTCTTACTATTTGTGTTGGGGTGATTTCTATGTCATACTCTTGCAAGGATGTGACCCAGTTTGCCCTTTTTTTGCCTAGTTCTTTCTGTACTAATAGGTTTCTGACAGCCAGGTAAGGGACAATGATTTTCATCCTAGATTTCAAAAGATACGATCAGAAGTGATTTATTTCTTTGAAAACAACATAGGCTTGCTGATCTACTGCTGGGTAATTAAGTTCCGCCCCTTTGAAAGCTGAGCTCATAAAGGCAATTGGGACTTCGTTGTTTTCAGTGTTCTTTTGAGTTAGGATAGCAACGTATGAACGATCAGAGGCAAATGTGTAGAGGGTGAAGTCTTGGGAAAAGTCGGGGCTCATTAGAGAAGGAGCGTCTATTATGGCCTTTTTTATTGAATCAAAATCCTGGCTTTCTAAAGGTCCCCAATGGTACTATACATCCTTTTTTATTAGGTTTTGTAATGGTCTTACCATTTCTGAAAAGCTGGGGATGAATCTCCTAACAAAGTTTATCTGTCCTAAGAAAGATTGCATGGACTTTTTTGACGAGGGGGGAGGCCGTTTCAAAATGAATTGAGTTCTTTCAGGGTCGATAATTATCCCTTCGCTCAATACAATGAATCTGAGGAGTTTACCTTGTTCTACTGCGAAGATAGATTTTTTAGGATTTAAAGAAATGTCGTACTTACGACATTGCTGTATAACTAATCTTAAATGAGCTAGATGATCTTCTTTATTTTTCGAGAAGATAGTGACGTCATCCAGGTAAACTATGACATATTGATTTATTAAGCCTCGGAAAGCGATGTCCATCACCCTCTGGAAAGTGGCACCGATGTTTATGAGTCCAAAGGGCATCTTTCTATAAGCGTAGGTACCCCATGGGGTGCGGAAGGTGGTTTTGAGTTGGTCTGGAGGGGACATCAAGACTTGGTTATACCCTGAAAAACCATCCAACAAGGATAATCTTTCAGAACTAGATACCTATTGAAGGATCTGTTCCATGGGAGGGTGTTGGCAGCAATAATGTAATTTCTATTGTTTATAAGATGCCTACACAGGGTCTTTAAATTCTTGTTACTCATCATGAGCAACGACACTTACTATTTGTCGCCTTTTACATACCTTCCTTTCGATTTTAGTTTTCATGACTGTAAGCATGAAAACTTGTAGCTGGAATTCACACTTGGTTTCGATTTTTGATCAAAAGGAAAACTATTAATATGGTCTATTATCGAATTGTCGTCTTTTGCTATAAACATAATTGTTTTCCTTGTTTATAATCCCTTGGTCTTAAACATGCCTTGGCTATATAAGTATAAAACCTCCACTCATTTAGCATTTGATTAATATCATTGGGGTTTTGATTCATAAAATTTTTAATGGTTCAATGTTTATTTGATACGTTAATCTTTGTGATCAAGTCATGGATATGCATACTATTGTTTTCAACTGTTATGATCCTTATGCGTACCAATATGCCAAGGTGTCATTTTAAGTACAACGTGATATTATTGCTCTATATGTCCTCGGGCTTCACAATCTCTTTCCCATGCATGGTGATTAACGCTCCTGCCTACCATTTCAAACTGTCTTTGCATTTCATTGAGGAAACTCGGGGCTATGGATCTGTGTTTTTTCTATCAAACCCTACCTCTGATTCCCGTGTTGATTACCTTCTATTAGCCATGGCTCCTATGGTGAGGATTGAGCCCAATGGCATCCAAACCTTGTTATCGTTTGACAATTCCAGAGACGACTTAGAAAGGAATGGTTGGTGTGTGTTTATTGAAAAGTTTGAGGGTTTCAATCTGAGAGTTGCTCAAGAGTTCGCATTGACATTTGACAGTTGCAGAGAAAAAATTGGAGACGTCCAACTTGAGGTAAACAAAGATTTTATAAGCCAAGCTACCGGTTTACCAGCTGTGGGGAAAAAGTGGTTCAAGAACGCAAAGGTTGAAGAGGTTCCCTGGTCATTGTTGTTCACCTCAAGGAGAATTACCAACTGTGACCGAGGTATGCCTGTTTCGTCTCTAAAACCTAGATGGAATGATCTGTTGGCTATTGTAAAAAAGTTCATTACCTGTGAGGGAAGATTTGGGTTGGTTTTCTTGTATCACCTGCGATTGCTTATGAGATTTATTGATTTCCCACTGAACATGCCTTATTTCCTCCTTAGAAGTCTATACAAGATGGGAAAGTGGTTTAAGAGGTAGAGGTTTGATTCTAGTTTGTTCCATCATGGTTTAATCAAGATTATCATTATGCATCAGTTGAAATTAAACAACGATTGTTGGGATCCTTTTCTATTACGAAATGATTTTGGTAATAGTGAGTTGGGACAGGTTGACAAGCCTGTCATCAAAGAAACCCTTGTGAGACCTACCATATCTCCTCCTTCACTCACGTCGTGTGATCCTGTCTCTAATTTGGAACCATCGACCTACCATAATTCTACCCAACCCAACACTCAACCGGATTCGTATCCTAAGAGTTGTGTTAAGACTGTTAAAAAACCCACAGCTAAAAAGATTAAAGGCAACGTCGATGTTAATTATAAGAGTAAAAAGGCCGCTCGTTGGGTTTCACGATGTGCTAGAAACAAACCCAGCCCTGTGCAGAAAAAAAGACTACAATTGAGGTAAGTGAGGATTCGGATTCAGAGATTGAAAGGTTCCTGGCCGAAGAGTATCCATATTCATATAGACTCTGTCCTAACAGACCCTATGATTATGTTACCAACCTACCACCGTGTCTAAAGGATAATCCTAATTTTCCTGGAATCAAACTCTGTGATGAACCTACATGTCAAATGGACGATTCACCAGCTGTTAATACTATCAGTGCCAATACATAGTCTCTACAGCCGCACTGTAATGAATGTTGATCCTAGATCGACAGGTATTACAAGGATGTGCCTTTACTACAGTCTCGGCTTAAATCCTTGGAAGACCAGGTGGATTCGTTAATGAAGGAGAATAGCAGACTTCAATCCATAGCTCAAACCAAATACAAACGCCAAAAAACTACAGGGTCTGTTATTTTTAAGAACGTGGAAGTAGCGACAACAATAGTAAATTCAAAGATTACCTGATTTGTTTGAATCCCTTAAATTGAGGTATGATCTTTTTAATAGTTTAGTATGATTATGTCTTTCTCAATTTAGGATACACGATTTGTTTGCATAGATTACTTTTAATTTGTTTTGATTGATTGAATAAAATATGATTCTAGTTATAATTATAACTAGCTACAAAATCGTAAGATTCTGTAGCTAGTTAGAAAAATTCGAATTACTTGTTTTGATAACTGAAAATACATCTGAAATCTTTTTATTTTTATTTGTTTTTAAGAACTTATGATTTCTAAGGAGATTTGAAGCACTGTTGGCATCTCTTAGCCATATTGTCTTTATGTTTTTAGTTAATAGGTTAGGTTGTTAGTTTTGATATCAAGTAAAATCTGGGAGGTTGCATCCCCCACATTTTTTGGAACAGATTGGATGTTATCAACAAGAAACGTTTTGTTCCTGGAACCTATTTAAGTATGTTATTTTGTAAACTTGAAATCATCTCTGCCTGGGGAAAAAACTATGGATTTCTGATTCACAGACTTGAATAGAATATGATATTTGTCACAACTTTAGCTTCTCTATATCGTATTTTTATTCAAGTTATGATTGTTTCAATATGTAATTAGATTATGACTGCTTTAGCTTTCGTGGTTTATTACAGATTGGTATGATAAAATTTATATATTATCCATGTTTTATGTTCCATATTTAACATACAACAATCATTTTGTTTAAACTTGGGATTAAGTGATTTATCTTCATCATTTGTTGAACATTTATACACAAGTTTTCACAGCAGGATTTATCTCAATGTGGCCACTTGTGAAATTATAAGATTGTTGTTACTGTATCTCTTATATGTTCTATCATTCAGATTCAATCATTACTGCTTCATGTTTACAAGAAGCATTTGTAGGATATGTTGCGGGTTTGCCTCATCAGAAAACGAGATTGGATGCTATACACAGGACGAATATGGGAAGCGATTACATGTCAGTTCGTTAGTTTTATTTCATTAGTTTAATTAATACAAAAAATTCCTGTAGTTTAAACATATTCTATTATTTGTTATCTCTGTTTTCAATTAAACAGTTTGTTATTCCCTTTCTTGTTTATAAACATTATAAAAAATAAATCAAAAAAAGATCGAATGATAGCTTTGTTGTTGTTTAATGAATCAATCCCTATTCGATTTTCGCGGATTTAGATCAAAATTCACATTTTGTAAATGTTAGAAATAAATTCATTTGTATATATATTACACATACAATAAGTAGACTTATGTTATAAATATTATTTAATAAACTGTAAATATATATTATATCTGTATATAATTCTCAGTGAGTGTTATTCTTTAAGTTATTTTATCTTTTTTAGTTTTGTTTTTCGCTTTCTTAGGAATTAGATCGGCCAACGGAGCCGCTAAACCCGTCGGAGTGGATCAATCCAAATGGCTTGGGTTAAGTAGACAACCGCGGACTGGATTCACTCCTCCAGTTGACGAGCGGTCAATTTCGTCCGTCAATAGAGGGACAGGGTAGTTGTCTTTATCAGACGCTCGGTTAAGATTTCGGATATCGACACATAGTCGGATTTCACCACTTTTCTTTCGGACAGGGACAAGATTAGAGACCCATTGTGTGTGCCCAACTGGGAAAATTATCTTAGCGTTTAGGAGTTTGTTTAATTCCTTCTTGACCGTTGGTTCGAGTTTTGGATGCATTTTCCTTAACTTTTGTTGAAAAGGTTGGGTTTGGTGTTTCATAGGAATAACGTGTTGTATGATGTTAGGGTCAAAGGTTTTCAGGTCGTCGTACGTCCAGGCAAAAACATGTTTGAATTCCTTAAACAACTTAATAAACACTACCTTTTCTTGCTCAGAACACCCCACCCCTAAATTAATGCACTGTGGGTTGTCTTTAGTTCCCAAATTTACCTTTTCATACGTCAAAGAGGAACTATTCGTTTTACAGTTCACTGATTTTCTGAACTTCTCATGAAGATCATAAAATTTTTCTAATCTAACTACAGATTTTGGGATAGAGTTTACCATGTCTGATGAAGATTCTAGTGATCTCGGATCTGGTATCACCGTAAAGTCATGAAGATTTTCATCATGGGTTCCTTCGTCGATCACCGCGCCCTGGAAAGTTTCTTCCATATGCAGAAAACTTATAATCTGTTGATCGTCATCAAAGACTCTCCAATTCATGATGTTGTCTGGGACGGACAGTTTGAACAACAGTTCGATGGAGAATGCATTCAGAGATAAGCCTTCTGCAGGAAAAAGTTTTGAAGCGACGTTAGCTAACAAATCAGCTTATGAATTATTCGATCTAGGAATAGAATTTATGTTAAATGCAGAAAACTTGTTCATCAAATTCCATACCTCAGTTTGATAGCTTTAAAGGTGCAGGGATAAATAGTGGATAGAATTTTTTACCTATCTAACCACGATTTCTGAATCACCAAAGACAGTCAAATTTTGAATGTTCATATCTAATGCTTTTCTGAGGCCTTGCAGAAGTGCCTCATATTCGACTGTATTGTTCATACATTCGAATTCTAACCTGCAAGCAATCAGAGTCTTGTTACCTACTGGATCGATGATCACGCACCCTGCACCAGCTCCTTCCTTGGATTTTGACCCATCAAAGTAAAGAGACCATATTTGATCGTTGTCGGTTGCATGTGACCACTAGGCAGAAGCTGTTGGCTGCGTATATGTCAAAATTTCAGATTGTTGTTCCGGGTTAGTGATGGTAGAAGTTAGGCCATGAAATTACTGAAAAAAGTATCCATCCCCTATATTTCAGGCGAATCGACAGAAGGAGTGAATGGTTCATTGGGATCATTTAAATCAGTCACCATGAACTTTAGATAACGTTCACAATTTACCTTGATCCTGTTGGGATTTTCATTCTCAGGCAGCCACAGGTGAGACCAATCCATTGCAAAATAGCCGTGTAATTGTTCTGACCAATATCTACTAAAAAAAAAACCATAAACTTCTGGGATATCTACAACAATAATATCAATCACTTGATGAACTTTAGGGTTAGACGACAATCTTATAAGCACATTTCTTAATTCTCCTATTACTTTAACATTAGTTTGATCAAGCTGGATAATTTTCAGGCTGGATGGTTGAAATTTGACATTAATCTTTTGACAAATAGACCAAGGCCTTACATTAGATGATGCACCTAAATCTACCATGTAGTTGTGCACATTCCTATTGAAATTTTCAAAAGTTAACAAAAATGGAGGGACATTTCTGCGAGTATTAACAGTGGAATATTGTTTCTTTTTACTCGCAACCTCTGAAACTGGTTTATCTACATTTGTTACATTATTTATGGGAAGGTCTCTTTTATCATGAGGCTCGGATGTAGTTTTGACGGAGGCCTTATGAGGAATTTTGGGGTTGTTTTGAACACATTTTTTGCTGTTCTCTGCAATATTTTGTAGCATTTTTTGCAGAAGAAAAGGGAATTTTAATAAGTCATAAACATAAATGTTATCCCTAGGCTTCTTTAGATCTTCAACCAAATCATAATCTAAACTTGGGTTTACTGAATTCTATTTAGTCTCAATCAATTTAGACTGTTTTGGAGGCAAAGTCATAATGATTTCAGAAGAAGGCTTATTTGCTGTCTTACTCCTAGTATTGTAAGGATGCATTGTTTCGAAATTAGCTTGAAAAATGCTATCCGAAAAATGTCCAAAAATGTTCGGAGAGGATTCATCTTCTTCTACTGTCTCTTGTTCTGCTACTCCTTCAGGAATCTCAGGAGGAATCAAATTATCGCATGCTTCGAGGATCGTTTGAATAGCAAATTGCAAGCTTTCTAGATTTAGGCCTTCAGTATTTGAATTAGGTCGGTTGGTGGGAAAAGGATTCCTAAAAGGGGGTTTGTAAGGCCCTTTTCTCAAATAATCTTCTTCAGCCATCCTTTTCAAATCTATAACTTGGTTGGACATTTTTTGAACGACTTTTTGTAAATTTTCTAAATCTGAGCTTTCAGGTTGAGCTTTGTTTTGGGAAGGTCTAGGGAGGATTTCAATTTTCTTTTTGGAAGATGAAATAGTCTCTATCTCGTTTCTAGTAGTGTCTTTTAAACTGAGAATGTCTTTCTCGATCTAACTGGCCTCTTCGAAGACTTCTAACAACGTGGCTTTCTTGGATCTCTTTACCCAAATGGCTATGTTTTGATGTAAGGCTTTCGTATAATATGCGATAATNGATTCTCGTCAGGCATAGAATCTGTGGGGATTCGGTTCTTTAGTGTCAAGAACCTTTGATTAAAGTCTTTGATATTTTCTTTCAGGTTCATTCTTAAACTAGAAAGCTCCATGACTAGAACTTCAGGAGACTTGTCGTCTCTGAACTTCTCAAGGAAACAGGATTCAAATTTCTCCCATGACACGATGGTGTGAGGTTGTTGGGAAAAGTACCAGGTAGAGG
>SNQJ01S0216569.1:0-10628 GCA_010110895.2 Picea sitchensis | reverse complement strand
TTTTCCAAACTCTATAATCCCGAAAAACCTTCAATTTTTCTATCTTTGGACTCGTTAAAGCACACATCGACAGACCCATATGGGACCGAACCCTTACTTCTTCTGGTTCGTTAAACAAAGGAAGAGGAACTTACCGAAGGTGAGTTATATCAAGCATGTGTTATCCTCCTCGAGCTCATTAAAACAAAAAGAGGTACTCATCTATCTGGATGGGGGAAAAAATTGAAAGGAGCAAGCCAAGCAGTCTCTTTAGAACATCATCTAGCACTTCTTATAGTCGCCCTTGAATAAGACACTTTTTCATCTGCACACATCATAATCCGCTGAACCTCTGCACTGAGCCAATCCTCCGAGTTTCTTTAACTCCTTTGGGTCACCCGATGCAAGTCACAGTACCCATTGCATATTTTTGGTCCACGTCATGTTCTTCTATTGTGCCTCAGTGTTCAAGGGAAGTATCTTCCTCGAGAGTCAGCCATCCCAAGTATCTTACCTCAAAACCTATGTCAGTCCATGTCCATTTGATCTGCCAATTACACCTCCATGTCCGTTTCGTGTTGATGATGGGGGATGCATCAAGACCCTCCCTCGACGAGTCTATTCCTGTCAACTCCAACACATTATCTAGGAATTAGGCTTAGAAACTAGTTAGTACTTTGGGACCTGCATGCCTCAACGGCAGGCCTCCTCACATCCGACAGTGGGTTTACATCATTGACCCCTGATCGAATTATTCCATGGATGTTCGACCTTATATCATCTATTCACATTCACTGGAATGTACTAGGGTACCTTGGGAATCATTGACATTAATGATGATCTCCCTCGCACTTGTTAACGGTTCACACCATTGACCAGTAATCAAGTGGTTTCTACCATGTTCGATGTCAAGACATCCATTCACATGGTCAAATTCATACCATATTGGGATTGGTAAGAAGAACCCGGTTTGAGTGATCACTTTGATATATGCTTTTCCCAAGTTACGAAGGAGTTTCTATTGGACAAGAACACATACACTGTAACATAGATCCACTTTGTATTGGTCGTGGCTATGTCTTGTCATATCGTAGATCCACTGTGTATTATTCGTGGCTACGATCAGTCTGAGTCATCAGAGTATAGATCCACATTGTATCTTTGGTGGCTATACCTTTTTATCAATGCTATTATGGATCTGCAGTGTATTTTATGGCGGCCATATCCTGTTAAGTCTTGATCACCCAAGCATAGGTATGCCTGCCTTGGGTTTTGAAATATGTCATGATACTTGTTGATGTTTGTGTGCAGCTTCTGTCAGGTTCTCCGAGTCTATACCCTTGCTTGGACGTCTACAAAGTATTTTAGTTATCAGTTGGCATCTTCTAACTTAATACTTTGGGGGGCATTCTATTACACATCAAAATTACTCAGCTGGATAAGTGTCGCATGTTCCTCTCAATTGTCGTAAGTGTCGCATCTTCCTTACAACTTTTGCAAGTGTCACAAGTTGGTTACAAGTGTCGCAAACGATGTTCAAACATACTGCCATGACAAACGACACTAAGGAGACACTTATAACATCTCATATGCTTCATTTGAAGAAGGAGAACTGGTTTACTAAAGTCAAATAACTCTTGACACCTGAAGAGAGCCCTGAAACAAAGGTTTTGAGGAGGATCGCTCCCCCATTTCAGCCCTAGAAGCGATGGCACTCCCCTACAAGGCTTCAGGGAGCATTATAACGCTCCCCAGCCCCCTTAGAAGGAGCACTACTCATATTGAAAGCGATGGCGCTCCCCTAAGTCTTACCAGGGAGCGCTACAATGCTCTGATGCCCCTTCTAAGGGAGCGTTGCCTAATCTGAGGCAATAGTTGGCCCGTTGAGGAGAATAAGTGGAGGATCTTTCAAGATTAGGAGGCGGTTGTGTTTGAATTCTTGGTTTCATCAAGAGATCCCTGATCTAAGGAGAAGGTTCGCAACTTGTTCCAAAGATAACTCAAGAGGTTAAGCTCTTCTTAACCTATATAAACAGGCTCTATGATGGTGGAAAGGGGGAAGAATTGAAGATATGAAACTTATGATATTGGAGGAAACTCACAGTCAGCCAAAGGAGAGTGATCAGTGAAGCTGTTGTTATCTAGGTTGTGGATCTTTCAGGCAAGGGTTAGATGAAAAGGACTTGACGAAGCTATCACATTCGCATCTACAATTGTAAGTACTGTTGTCGTTATTCTCATCAATATGACACGCTTGGCCTGTTTCTTTCTAGTTTGTGTCTAATGTCACATGAACTTATCATTTATTGATAGATTCTTTTTCAAGCTAATATCAATAGAGTAGGAAGTGGTCGTATCTTTCTTTTTCCACAGAACTCAGCGAGGAGAAAAGGATTGGAGTGCAACTCGGAGCGTGTAGGGACAAATGTCGATAAAAGGTACTTCTATCATCCTTACTTCTCATGTGTTAGTTTAGATGGATTTGAAAGGAAGTCAATGTCCATGTTAAGCATTTTCTGTCTAGAGTTAGGGTCAAGCTCTTAGAGGCAATCTACCTGTCCGCAGGGAAATTTTCCTACAACACTCGGCCCCTTTTTAGGGATTTTTGGGTTTTGAGATTATGTTATGGGTATGGGAATGTCGGCCCATGGGTTACCCATGATTAGGTCTATTTTGTATTGTATAAATAAGTAATCTAGGGAATGTAAGAAGGAGGCAAGTGTGTAAGGGCTTCTAAGTGTTAGTGTTCGATCTATGTGATCAATAGTTGTAAATTATTTTTTCATAATGTGTGAGGCTTGCAAGGCTAGTGCAAGTAGCTATAGGAGACTATGTAAAGGCTTGGTGTTGTACACTAGCTCGAAGAAGGAGGATCTGGTGGAGTGTGCGCATATCTCTTGTCTTATGCAGAGAAGGATTTTGATGCTATGTGCCTGTAAGCAGCTTGAACAAAGATAATAAATAAGAGAAGAGTTGGTGGATGTAGCCCCAGGGTGGGGGTGAACCACGTACATGTTGTGTTTCTCTTATTTGTGCGATGTGTTGATGTGGTTATGTGTTTACTTGCTTAATGATTTAATATGGATAACTAATAGATAGATATGTTGATGCTTTGTGCTTAATAATGTGGATGGATGTTCGATCTGACTCATGTAAGTATGCTTAGTGCTTAAATACTTTAGATCTGAATGAATACTGTGATGCTTTGTAGTTAAGGGTTTATCTATGTTGAGAGTAGGATTTAAATGCATTGTAACTAAGAGCTGGATATTGATGAATGTTAACTTCTAAGTGATCTTTTAAGTGTTAGAATCGTAGATCTATGTCCCAGCTAAGATTGTAGACATCTAAGTCATGCAACCACCCCTGCCTCTACCTCGGGTGAGACTTCATCTACTTCACAGTTGTTTCCAAAAGGGCCAGTAGTTAGGGTTTTGTTGGTGCGTTGTTGTAGCGTTGAACCCTAGGTCTACCCCTGTGCCAATAAGGATCATATCCATTGATCGAAGGAAAGTGTGGACCATAGATCTGGTCCCAAGAAACTCGTGATTTCAGATATCGGGGGAAGAAAGGTGAGAAATCCTATAACTTCATGAAACGCGAAGTCCCAAGTTCATGAAGGAGATCTGAATCATTGGATCATGGGTAGTGTCAGACCATTGATCTAAGGTGAGTGGAGCCTGGATTTTTGGTTTTGAAAATTGAGAGGATGAGCATCCAAAACTTTTCAAGGATGCAAAACGTGAAACCACAAAGTGCTCGAGGGGTTGAAACAAAGTCATGGTGAGTGGTCACATCATCAAAGGTTAAGGGAGGAGCTAGCACACGTTAGGCCCCACTCAGGGATTTTAGAAGTCGGAGAGTCGAGGTTCGTTCATAGGAAAACACCGGACACGTGAAGTCATAAATCACCTTTTGGTTAGGCAAGTGGTCATAGTCGTGGTCACATAAGGGAAGGGGCTTAGCCAGGAAAGCAATAGCGCCCATTTTTCATGGAGGTTTGAATAGTGGTTAGGAGAGGACCCGGGAGTCTCATATGACCTGTGCTTTTGGTGAAAGGACCTGCCTAATTGATTTGGGGTCTAGAAGAGACCCAAAGAGTCAATCTGAATGAGTGTCTTGATCGATCCTTGATCGGGAGGTTAGCAATCCTAAAGGGAGAAAGGGGGGGTCTGTTTCAAGTGGTTTCAGAGAGAGATTTTGTCTGTACATTCCAGGCGAAGGAGATAAAGGAAGAAGAGACAAAAGAACTTGAATTTGTAATATGTGTGTGACCTACAGTCAACACAATGTCACCGAGAAGATGAGGGGAGACACCTTTATCCAACCAAGCTATAAAAAGGGAGATGCGAGAAATTTATGCAAGATTGGAGGTGATGGAAGCAACACAGACACGAGCACCTGATGCTAGAGATGTCAGCGATGCAGAGAGTGAAGAAGCTACATCAAAGAATGTTGCGGAAGAAGCTGCAGGTGAAAATGTTGTCGAAGAATTCTTGTTGAGATAAGTTGTTATATTGGGAGGTAGAGCCAATGTAGAGGTCCCAATGTATGAAGGCAATTTGTATGTTGAATAGATGTTGGATTGGATATGATCCATGGACAAATATTTCGACTATGAAGATGTCGAGGAGGAGAAAAGGGTGAGACGTGTTGTCACCACACTCAAGGGAGATGAAACACTCTGGTGGGATGAACTACAGGCTGAGAGGAGAAGCAAAGGAAAAGAGAAGATAAAGAATTGGGACAAAATGGTAGCCAACCTGAAGGCTAAGTTCATGCCCAAATACTATCAGATGAATCTATTCAAGAAGATGCATAAACTGAGACAGAAGGGTATGAAAGTTAAGGAGAGGAGTTATATAGATTGAACATCAGAACCGGGCAAAGAGAGAAGGATGAAGAAAACGTTTCTAGATATATAAATGGCCTCAGTTATAAAATCTAGGATGAGCTCAGCATGATGTCAATAAGGACAGTGGAGTATGCTTATCAGTTCACACTGAAGGCAGAGGAAAAGTTGGCTAGAAAAAAAATCCAACAAGGAAGAGGTAAAAGCCCAGACCCAAACAAAGGTGAGGGTGTTACCCATGACAAGGAACATAAGTATAATGACAAGACTGAGAAACCACATAGTCACTCAGAAAGAGGAGGAAGTTCCCGAGGAAGACAGGATGGTGGAAGACGTTCTTCTAGAGGAAGAGGAAGAAGAAGAGGAGGACAAGTAAGATGGCATGCCTGTGGAAAGATAGGTAACATGTCTTGGGAATGTCCCCTGAAGAAGAAAGAAGGAGGAGGTGAAGCTCACATTTCAGAAGCATAGAGAAGATATGTTGAAGCAGAAGGAGTAGAGGATGGAACATCCCTGATGATGAGAAAGTTTCTCTTAAAAACAGAGGCAAAAGTTGAGAAGTCCGCGCAGAGGAAAAACCTATTCAGGATATATTGCAAGTCTAAAGACAGAGTATGCAAAGTGATAATTGACAGTGGGAGCAATGATAACTTAGTATCCTCATAGATGCTGGAGAAATTGGAGCTGGAGACAACTGCACATCAAATTCCATACAAAGTCTCATGGTTGCATAAAGGACACCAGGTAATGGTTACTAAACAATGCTTGGGTGAATTTAAGATAGGAGGATATAGAGATGAAATCCTATGTGATGTAATTCCCATGGATGTATGCCATATATTTTTGGGAATACCATGGTAGTTTGACAGGAATGTCATTCATTATGGGAGGAAGAATACATACACCTGGGAGAAGAATGGTAGAACACACATGTTGTTGCCAATAGAAGAGAAGAAAGTGAAAGAGGAAGCCAACACAAGCATACTTATCATGAGAGGGAAGGAACTCTTTATGGAATTCAATAAAGAATAGGAGATGCAGTTCACTGTGGTGAGGAAACCCAGAATTATCCTTACAACTACTTCAATGGATGATTTTATTGAAGAAGTTAAGGAATTGTTGGACAATTTTGTTGACATAGTGGTATATTTGCTTCCTAACTCATTGCCACCCATCATAAGTATTAGCCATCATATCGATTTGTTACCAAGAGAAAGTCTGCTAAACAAAGAAGCATACAGATTGACACCTTGAGAGAATGGGGAAGTGAAGAACCAAGTCCAAGAATTGTTAGACAAGGGTTTGGTCAGAGAGAGCTTGATTCCATGCATAGTACCAACTGTGTTGAGTCCAAAGAAGGATGGAGGATTGAGAATGTGTACAGACTCAAGAGACATTAACAAGATCACCATCATGCATATATTTCCTTTACCAAGAATGGATGATTTAAGAGACCGTTTAAGTGGAGAAAATTTCTTTTCCAAAATAGATTTGAAAGTGGATATCACCATATTATAATGAGAGAAGGTGATGAGTGGAAGACAACCTTTAAGATAAATGAAGGGTTGTGTGAGTGGATTGTTATTCCATTTGTCTTAACAAATGCCCCGAGTACTTTTATGAGGTTGATGAATGAAATATTGAAAGATTTCATTGGTAAGTTTGTGGTTATATATATGGATGATATATTAATCTTTAACAGAACTAAGGAGGAGCATTTGAGACACCTAACACTAGTGATGAGGAGAATACAGTAGGAGAGACTACTGATAAATCTGAAGAAGTCCTCTTTTATGAAGACATAGCTCATTTACTTTGGTTTTCTAATCTCTTCAAATGAACTAAAGAAGGATCCAGAAAAGGTGAGAGAAATCAAGGAATGGGCGTCACCAAGAAGCATGTTTGAGGTAAGAAGATTCCATGGATTAGAAAGTTTCTATAGGAAGTTCATTAGATACTTCAGTGGAATTTTTGCACCAATGATGGATACAATGAAGAAGAATCACAAGTATTTTAAATGGACAAAGGAGGTCGAGAGGAGCTTCAATATACTAAAGGAGAAAATAATAGAACGACCAATTCTGGTCTTGCCAAATTTTGAAAAGACATTTCAGGTGAGGTGTGATGCAAGTGGAGTTGCAATTGGAGTAGTTTTGAGACAGATATATGCCCTACTTAGGGGAAGAGATACACCCTACTTAGGTGACCTTCTTAGTAAGTGATCAATCATATTGACAATGGGGAAAGATGAGGATGTTCCTTCCAATGATTAGACTGTTTCAAAGGAAACCAACTCTAATTCCATGTTGAAATTTTAGTATGCTTCTTTAACCATAGACAATTTCACATCATTGTCACCCAACCATAGGAATTCACACATGCCACCTGAAGCACATTAACCTTTGAAAGAATTATCCCAAAAATCCATACTAGAACCAACAGATAAACCCTAGCTACTAAGTGCAACAACAACTACAGAAAACTACAATGCTTCTTCTCTAAGGGTAGCACACAAGAGATATATTCTCCATAACCACTTAACATATTCCGTACACAACTACAACAATTTCAGCTATACTACTCTCTAAAACTCGCACCATACTTAGAAATAATATCACCAAGAGTTTCACCAATAATCACAAAGAATCACTAAGAGAATAACCGACAATGTCACCAAGAATATGACTTGATAGTGCTAGAGAGAGCCCAAGACTAAGAGATGACTACACACCCTTATTCCTCCTTTCAACTGTAGTTGCAATTGCAAATGCATCTCTTCAAAATAATTGCACTCTGGCTGGGTATCAAAATGAGCTAAAACATCCTTTATTTATATTAATATGTCCAATGAATTTTTTGGTTGGGCCGACTTGACTTTTTTGTAATTATATTCTAATAATATTTATTCTTCTATGTCGACTTCTCTTCTGGGGTTTTCACACATCTGTTTAATGGTTCTCTTACTTTTAGAATATTTTAATCTAAGTACAAAGGTTACACTTGGAGGTTAGTACCTCCCACAGCTACTAAAACATCAACACTCCCTCTTATCTAGGGAGGTATTAACTAAGATGTTTTTCATGTAGTGGTCTCAAACAAATCCATCCATCTCACATGGCATGGGAAAAACTCACATGGTATTTCATACCAGTCTATAGGTAGCATCACCATAGCCACAGAGGCTATCATATGATCAAACAGATAATGTAAAAAGTATCACCATCATAGCCGCACATTGGCCATCAAGATGGAAAACACCTCCAACACTATTGGTTGGACATCCAACAATTAACCTTCGATGCTATTGATAGGCACTCTAACTAGGAATCAATTTTGACACTACCAGTCGAAATCTAGTTCCTACAGAACTAGTAACTCGTCATCTCACACCGAATTTGAATCAAAATTTTAACACTCCCTCTTAATAAGGTATTCCTCTTGGAACGATCATCATCACTTATTCTATGCTTCTGCACACCTTGACCATTGTCTTGTTAAATTTCACAAATCCATACATTCTAAGAATTTATGCACTTTCACTGGAGTGGCATACCAACCTTTATTAGAGTACCATACCAACCTGCACTAGGGTAACATACCACCCTTTGTTGGAGTAGCATACCAATATACATTGGGATAACATATCATCCTACGTTGGAGTATCATACCGACCCGTGATAGGGTAACATACTAGCCTGCGTTGGAGTAGCATACCAACCCATGATAGGGTGACATACTAGCCTGCATTGGAGTACCAACCTGCACTAGGGTAGCATACCAACCTACGTTGGAGTACCAACATGCACTAGGGTAGCATATCATCTTCTGTTAGACTACAAACCTCCACTAGGGTAGCATACATGTTTTCATTGGAGTACCAACCAACATTGGGTAAGCATGCCAACCTACATTGGCGTACCAACCTACGCTGGGGTAACATACCATCCTATGTTGTAGTACCAACTTGCGTTGGGGTAACATACCAGCCAACATTGAAGTATCAACGTGCATTGGGGTGGCATACCATCATACGTTGGAGTACCAACCTGCGTCGGGGTAGCATACCAGCCTATGTTGGAGTACCAACCTACGTTGGGCTAGCATACCAACCTGCATTGGAGTAGCACCCACTATTAGGGATCTCATAACTTCCCTCTAGTGGGGACCAGTTCCCACTAGACAGGAACACATCTAACTACTGGAGAAAAAAATAACTTCCCTCTAGTGGAGAAGTATTTCTAGACCACTCCAAGCTCGTCTCTGAAATACTCAAACTTAACTCTAGACAGGGTCTTGTTCAATACATCTGCTACATGTTCGTCTGTATCAATATACTGGAGAAATTCTCTCATCATAGTATTCTCCCTCTTGCTGGGAGAATCCTCTAGACACAACTCAAGCATTTTACATCTCTAGGATATTTATCTGCAACCTGGTTTATCTTATATATCAACTTGGAAGTCAACACTGACTTCCCTTCAGGTCTCCAAACAAAGGAAAAGATATATATCTTAGTCCTTCTGATTGGCTTCCTCCTCGGTCACTTTAGCAAAGTCTACTGAAACAAGATAATATTCCCATAAGATCTCATATCTCCTTGAAGCCTCTGAAGCTTCGATCTAGCCTCCTTAACTCATGGAACATTTCTGTCAGTCTTAGAACATGTCTCTTTCTTCCATTTGAATATGCAAACGAATATTTTTTGAATGAAATTATCTAAGCCACTTACTCTCTTTGAGATCAGGCTCATTTTGAGTCTGCATGCTCCCTATGAATATTGACTCCCTCTGAGTCTATATAATCTTCATATGATTTCCTTTAAATTCTCCTATGAATGGTCCTAGGGAGGATACTCCTCCCTACTAGACCTTGAGGTTGACTTCCTCAAAAATCTAACTCCTTCTAAGTTGGTACCCTATAGGGCCTCGTACCTCACCATTGGTAAAGTCATATACTCCTCATGAGATGGCTCATTAATGCTATATATCTATATATTTGTATCTTTCAAAGTGTCACAAGACCATGTTGTCTTGTTCTTGGTTACTTCAATGATTCTAAGTACACCCTTCTAGATCGACTAACTCTTCTTGTTATGAAGAGTGATCAACTACACTAGAGGGATTTGTTCAGTCATTTTGGCAGCCTTACGATCCTTACAATCAATCTTCATAGGAGATAATCATTATCCCATAATAAAATACCCTTCTTCATCTTCTTCTTCTTCGGTACATGGTTGTATACGGTCATGTGTACAACTTCTTATTCGGATAGTATGTTTTATGTCTCAAACTAGAAACCATATAATATGTTTTGTCCTGCAACCATCACTATATATTCCCTCAGATTTATTAGCTATGAACTGCCCAGAACAAGGACAATTTTTTTTTTGAAAACAACAGACACAAATGATTCTCTTATAATAATATAAATAGGAACGAGAACAATAATCACATTAGCTCCTTCTCATATCTATTTCTTGTGACCTGCCTGGAAGAAGAGACAAAATTAAAATACAATAATAAGGAATTGAACAACACTCTTCAAGTGTTGTGATCAATAATTCCTCCATGGTAACCTTACCAAAACAAGAAAACAATAACAAAAAGTATAATAACATTTTCATAATAACATATCTATGTCAACAAGAATAAAATACAATCTCATGGTAATCATCATATTATTACCAAGGTGACCTACCTGGAAGCAAAACTAAATGTATCTCCTAGGGGAGATGTTAGTTCAACTTGTAAACAAGTACTAGAATTTATATGTTGCCAAGTATTCATTGTATCTAGCA
>SNQJ01S0216567.1:0-15467 GCA_010110895.2 Picea sitchensis | reverse complement strand
GGTAATAGTCCTAATTGATTCTGGAAGTAATCATAATTTCATTCACTATAAATTAGTCAAAGCTCTCAATTGCTTTGTATATCCAGTGCCAAAGTTTCAAGTAATGATTGCAGATGTTGGAACTATCAATTTCTCAGGAAAATGTAATAAGATCAATCTTGCTATGGGGGAATATGTAATGAATAGTCCAATGATTGCTACACCCATGGGTGGTGCAGATGTTGTACTAGGAATCCAATGGTTACAATCATTAGGAACGGATTTTAATTTTCAAGAACTTTTCATGAAATTTTCATTGGAAGGAAAAGAAATTGAGTTAAGAGGTATCACAGGGAAACCCGGTAAGGTGATAATCTCTAATGGCATGACAAAATGATTGAAAAAAGGGCATCAAGGCGTTATTGCACAACTATGCTCACTAGATGTTTAAATATCTAAGCCATCTATTCCTCAAGATCTTTAAGGGATCTTTGATAAGCATTCCAAAGTATTTGGAGATATTCTCAAAGGTCTTCCACCCACTTAAAATCACGATCAAGAAATTCACCTAATTCCTGGGAGTGTTCCTCCTAACATCAGACCATACAAATACCCTTATGCCCAGAAGAGTGAAATTGAGTGCATGGTTGAAGAAATGTTAGAGGCTGACATTATTAGACCTAGCCAAAGTTCTTACTCTACACCAGTGGTAATGGTATTCAAGAAAGATAGCTCATGGCGTATGTTTAACATTAATTTATCAACCCGGAGATTCGTCTTTTATCTCAAGAATATCAACAAAGTCTATGCAGGTAGCTTAAAATCATGTAGCTAAACCAAACCTAAGTTCGTCAACAATCATGTTCCTCAAATGTTCACCAAAGATTCTGAGAACTAATCGAATTGAAATCTAATTACTAAAATGTTGTAAAATGGAAAGGAACTAATTAATCTATTGATTTCACTTAACTAAAAAAACAGTAATTGAATCTAAGTAAGGACTTGCAGAATTAACTATGAATTCTAATTACTGGAAAGGAAATAGTGAATTACTCTATCTAAGGAAAGAAGCAATGGCTGTAATCTAGTTGGAAGGGACAACTAATGTAACTTTTACAGAAAGGAACAACTATCGTAACTTTAACTGAAAGGAACAACAATTGTAACTTTGATCGAATGAAACAACAATCGTAAATCTAAGGAAAAGGAACAACGCGTATGAAAATGTGAGGAACTGTCAAGAGACAACTTCAGAAATGGAAATCATAACAACAATCATTAATACTTGAGGGAAATGTCTTTCTTCTATATGTAAACAATCATAAAATCATTAATACACTTATGCATTTATCTTTGGCTATTGTAAAAGAGATCTGAATCACAAAATAGAAATCAAACTTCGAACTAATATAATTACAGAACGAGACAATAGCTCCTTCAGACTGGACCCTCAGTCTTTAGAAGTACTGCTACGAGAAACTCAAAATAAAGAAATGGTAGAAACGCTCAAAACTTTCATTGATTCCATAGTTGGTGAAACATTTACAAAAACTACTTGCACAGAGCAATTCTAAATTCTGAATCCTTGAATGCAATTTTTTCTATATCTTTTCTGGACCTATTACCCTTTGATATATTACAATAATCTAGGTAAATCAAGCTATCCTGAGGATCGAAAGATCCTTGGGATTGCTTTACTATTATAAAGTTACAACATAGAAAAATGATTATCTTCAAAATTGTTTTGCACCTAAAAGTCTTCAACTTCCAATAGCTCGCGCATACCCAAAATATCTTTGGTTATCTTTGACAACTATTTATCCAATTCTGCAACAAAATCAAACCATTCCAATCGTAATTTAGAATCTATTTAATAAAACTTCAATAACAACTCTAAGAGACATATTAAGCATGTTCTTTCCTATTTATCCCTAACTATCTGAAAAGTCAATCAAAATCATATCACGAACTGTGGAAAAAAGGAAGATATTTATACCTTTTTTGTAACCCAGCATACCCCACATCTTACCTTCTTGCATGTCCTCATGCAAGTTGGAATCTTACATGTAAAGCAATTATACTGTAGGGAGGAAAAGTTGGTTCACCAGGTCTCCTGAAACCATTGTTTCTTTTGATTTCATCAAAAGCGACGTCCTGTCTCTTTTTATTAATTTGATAATCCCTTTGGTAACTTTCTGGAGGAAAGCATATGAGAGGAGGGTTATACCTACATCCAATCCAAGCAGGCCCTTCTTCCTGGAGTAGTCTAGAATACTTTCTACTCTGAAGGTTGCTGCAAAGAAATTCCTAAACCCAAAGGGCTCTCTACTTTTAACCTCATCGGAGGATGCATCCCATCTTACCTTAGAAGCAACAAGAGCTTCTTCTTTGAGTTCTCTAAAACATGTGATACCTGAACGTATGACCTGTAGATGGATAGGGGCTAATGTGGTCACGACCCCCTCCCTTTTCATGAAGGTCTTATGTCACATGATGGCTGGGAAGGATTTTGGAGGCTCTCCTCTAATCCAAAGATCTAACCCAGTTTCCCTCTTTATGAAGATTTTGTGAGTCTTACCCCATTTGACTTGGTTCCTGGTAAAGGATAGGAATGCATGAAACTTTATGTCCCCTATGAAGGGACCAGGGTTGTCTTCTCTATCTTCTTCCAAAATGAAATTGTGGAAATATAATTCACACAGAAGGTATTGTACCTTCTCTTCCTGATCTTTGAAACATGAAAGAAACTCGGCTACAGTGGCAAATGATATGGGTTTACCTACTCTGATGGACTTCACTCTCAACAATAGATACCGTTCCAGCAAGAATAAAGCATAATTAGTGGCAGGGGAT
Source organism: Picea sitchensis (assembly GCA_010110895.2). Taxonomy (NCBI): domain Eukaryota; kingdom Viridiplantae; phylum Streptophyta; class Pinopsida; order Pinales; family Pinaceae; genus Picea; species Picea sitchensis. Next base: position 12,635 of record SNQJ01S0216567.1, on the reverse strand, counting down.
CTGCAATTGATGGCATTAGAGTAGACATCACATATGTCTTTGATTTGCTCCAAAGCTTTTTCTAACTGAGTTTGCATCTTTTTTACCTTCTCTTGGGTTCTAGTGAGCTCAGCATAAGTATCACTTTCTGTTGTTGACATATCTTTTAGTTGTTTAACAACATTTTGATGTTCAAACCTAGTGACCATTTCATCTCAGTGTTGAGCCAATGCTTGTTGGGCTTGTCCCAACTCTTCCTTTATCTTATCAATGAGGGCACCCTGTGCCTGAGATTGGGATGCTTGATATACGTTCATTTCTTCTCTGGATCGAATTAATGCTTGCCGGGTCTGTGCAAGCTCTACTTCTAGTATATTCATAATAGCACTCTATTCCTGGGACTGCTTTGTCATAGTTAGTAATTCACTTCTCTTTTGAATCAGGGTTTGTTGAGACTGCATTAGTTCTTCCTCCAATCTCCTATTGGTAGCATTTTGCTCAAAGAGTTGAGTTGTTTCCTCTGGAACCAGAGTGTCTGTCTGTATCTCAAAATTAACCATCTCTTGTGTTTCTATAGGAATTACTTCTTCATTCTGAGCTATTGCTTCATCTGCTACTATTTCCTCAAGGCCTGTCTATATCCCTACAGAATTTGTACTAACTTCTTTCTTAGGAAGAGGGTTTTTTCCTTGCATTCTGCCCCTTTTGTTTTTCTTTCTCTTGTGGGCCTTGTCTGCTAGTTCTAATTGTTTCCTTAATTGTTTGATAATCTCCTTGAGTTTTCCCACCTTTTTCTTTAATACTTCATCCCTCTTAGCCTTCTTCTTTAACAATTTGTTTTCTTTCTTTAATTTCCTAATTTGTTTCTAGCTTTTGGCTGATTTCTATTTATAAGGGATCTCGAGGTCTTCTTCATTTTGGCCAGTAGATGATTGTCCCTCTATTTCTTCCAAGTGATCTATCTATCCAAGAGGGTTTCACATTTCAAAAAGAAATTCCTTCTGTGCTGTGTAGTCTGGAAAGGACATTTCAATATCAGGAAAGTCTTCAGCTGGTTTTGAATAGGAGGCTGGTTCTGGGTCTTTTTCCGGATTATTTTTACCTCTGTCACTGGAGGTTCCTAAGCTCCCAAAAACCTAAGCTATTTCTATCTCATAGCTCTTCAAAAAGTGTTTTTTCAGGTGCTCTAATGTAGGTTGGGTGTCTCCCTAATCATCCTTTTGTGTTGTCTTCTCTGCTTGCTCAATTTATTGAACATTTTCCTGTAGATGTTGTTCTATGAAATTCTGAAGTTCTTCAGGGTGCTCTGTTGCATCCTGAATTGCTTCAGTTGTTTCCTGAGTTTGTCTGCTTCTCTTCTTTGTCCTAGTGGGGGATCTAGGAGCAACCATTGTTCTCTTCTTCATTTTTGTTAATGCCTATGTCTATGAGGTTTGGGCCTCAGTGATTTGGGCAGGGTCTGCTTCAACTTCGGTTTGAGGCGATGGAATTTCTCTTTGGGTGGTAGTCGCCTGCTCTAGTTGTGGAGGTCTATTGGCCTCAATCAGATTCTCCCAAGTCAATTGATTTTGACTCAATGCTTTATCCATTATCAGTTTAACTAGTCTGTGGTGGCTGATAACAATAGCAGGATCCTTGGACTTTTGTGTTCTTAAGGCAACTTCATGTAGTATGGTATTCAGAAAGAAAGGTAGATTAAGTACTAACCGTTGCTTCAAGGCTGCCAACAATTTGAGATGGCAAGGTCGAATTATGTCGTATCATCCATCACAGGTGATGTACCGCTGAACTATATCCGCCATTTCCTTCCATGATTCACTGAGGGTACTGGGATTAAGTCCCTTTCCCTTTTTATCCAATTCTTCCCCATGTTCTGTGAAAGATTCCACAACTTCCTTCAGCTTTGTGTATTTCCCTGTCCACTAAATGCCCGTGTTAGGGAGGCCTGTGACCTCTGCTACAATTTCCGGGGTAACTGAGATTCGCATGCCTTGCACCATAGAGATTTGTCCTTGCAGGTTTTGAAAGAATTCAAGTGTGACATTCGTGTCATATCCTTGTAGACAGTTGAAGTACTTGATCCACCCCAGGCAGTGTAGGATTTATCTTGCATGTTTTGTAACTCAAAGTAATGTCATGTCCCTGTGCACACTTCTGCCACCCATCTCTCTATGAAAAAAAGAAAGAACGATTGTCGTTCCTGTTTGCAAATTTGGTTAGACTAGCTTTGGAGAAACAATTACCAAAAATAGAAAATATCAGCGACAACAAATGTATAAAGACGTGGGTTTCAAATTTATTACAATCATTACATCTAATCAGAAAGTGTGCCGAGCATCCACTCCCCTCATTAATGTAGAGGTCATCCTCGACCATCAGCGTAGGCGGAAGTAATGAGTGAAGGTTTTTTCAGGTGAGAGGTAATGATTGTGCTGTCGCCGACGATGGGGACTAATCATATATAATTTTCAAAAAAACACATGCAACCAAAAATCATTTAAACGATAGGTCGTTTGATTTGTGGAAATTTCAAATATATTACACCTATGTTCAAAAATGTTTTATGGATAAATCAATCAAAAATAAATTAAATCTATTCATTTGTAATATTCCACAGAGCATAATATTGTTACTTTTCCAGGTGATTGAGTATAACTGATATGATAGCCTTGGTATTTGAGTAAAGGAAATCTAGAGACACGCATAAAATTGGTATTTTTTAGATACTATTCCATACCACAGGCAGAGCCACTGCTGCCCGCAGGCGTCCATAGCCTCGGCAGGGTTGCCTTTTAACCCTTAGATGAGCCTATATCCTTAATATACATGTGAATCATATTTTTTTTTTCAAAAAGACCATTATCCTAGTTTGGTAGCCAGATGATGATAATGCCACTCACTAGATTGTAACCTAAGTGAACAAGCCAGCTCGTGATGAGACCTCTTGTCCTTTGACAAAAGAAAGTGTCAAAGGCCATTGCCCCGGTGTGGTAGCCATAGTGGGAATGCCACTTACGTTAGTATCCTATGATCATGGTAGGTTGGCTCGTGATGAGACCCCCCATTCTTTATGAAAAAAATATTTTTACTGTGTATCTTTATTCGTTTTTATCTTTCCTTAATAAATATTTGAATTGTCTTTTCCCAAGAAGACCATTGTCCTGGTTTGGTAGCCAGATGATGATAATGCCACTCACTAGATTGTAACGTAAGTGAACAAGCCAGCTCGTGATGAGACCTCTTGTCCTTTGACAAAAGAAAGTGTCAAAGGCCATTTCCCTAGTGTGGTAGCCATAGTGGGAATGTCACTTACGTTAATATCCTATGATCGTGGTAGGTTGGCTTGTGATGAGACCCCCCCATTCTTAATGGAAAAAAGATTGAAAAAATTTCTTTTTTTTTTTTTTAAGGGAGGCTCATCTACTCCTTAAGAGTAAGGGATGGTGTAAGGAAGTGTAAAGATGCCAAGTAAAAGTGTGCTTAAGATTCATTATAATATAAAGGCAGAATATCATTCAGGTATATTTGTATATATATAGGGGAAATAAACAACTTATGGTGGCAATCGAATCTCATAGATGATTTTAGGGGCTAAATTTCTCTCATGGGCTAATTTTCCATGGTTTTTCCAAAAACGAGATTCGCTATTTTAAAAATGATTCGCCCAAATTCTATAGGATAAAATTATTTTACCTTAAAAAATGCCAAAAATTTATAAAAACTATATAAGATACTTAGAAATTTGGATATTTTTACAAAAATATCACCAAACATTTATAGTTGGCATATGAAGAATTAGTAAGATTCGCTAAGGTTTCTATATTTTAAAATAAATTTTCATCCTTAAAATCATCCTTGCAATCGATTATGAACGAGGTTTAAGATATTTCAGAGGAATTATTCCACAAAAAAATTGATAAGATGTGCGGGACCATCCACAAAATAATGACAGATCGTTGTGATGACGATTAAAAGTAGTGATGGTGAAAATTATTTGATGAAAGATGCACGACGAAGGAATGGCTAGTGTTTCAACAGTAAAGGAATGAACAACGCAATACTCAGAGGGATGAAAAGCGCACAAAGGGAATGGTGGTTGTTTCTTTCGAAGGGAACAATAGTTGTTCCGTTCAAAGGAACAACAAGTGCGTGAAAAGGAACAACATTGGTTCCGTTCAAAGGAACAACAAGCGCGTGAAAAGGAACAAAAGTTGTTCCGTTCAAAAGGAACAACAAGCGTGTGAAAAGGAACAACAGTTGTTCTATTCAAAGGAACAACAAGCGCGTGAAAAGGAACAACAGTTGTTCTATTCAAAGGAACAACAAGCGCATGAGAAGGAATAGCAGGCGCGCGAAAAAGGAACAACAGTTGTTCCATTCAAAAGGAATAGCAAGCGCACGAAAAGGAACAATAGTTGTTCCGTTCAAAGGAACAACAAGCGCGTGAAAAGGAACAACAATTGTTCCGTTCAAAAGGAACAACAAGTGCATGAAAAGGAACAACAAGTGCGCGAAAAAAGGAACAGAAGGCGCGCGGAAAGGAACAACAAGCACACGAAGAAGGAAATTTTTGGAGAGAGAAAGAAAATCGTCATGAACATGTAAAAGACAAAGTCTGTGTGATAAGACAAAATGGGAGTATGGAACAGTAGAAGGTGCTAATTGTAGTTATCTATCCTAATTCCTGCTTCCTAAATGACTTCTTATAAAACAAAGAAAAACTAACCACTCAGTTGGAAAACTATGTATAGTATGTATAGTATAAACAAAATACATCATTTATGGAGTTGGGTTGGCTGGGCTACCTTCCCAGCCAGCCAGAATCTACACAGTAGGGTCTTTACTTACTTCTTGATAAAAAGAATATTTTGAAGGTGGCTGGTGGTAAAGTCGCAGTCGGTATCCATTGACCAGAAAGGGTGATCCAGACCCATCGATGGTGCTCAAAGTAACCGTGCCATTATCATGGACTCCATTAATTTCATACGGCCCTAGCCATCATGTCTGTAATTTCCCAGGAGAGTCTTGAAATCTGGAATCATAGAGAAGCGCCCAATCACCTTTCTTGAATGATTTCTTCTTGATATGCTTGTCATGCTAGGTTGCTCTCTGCTACTGAATAACAGATGTGCGTTCCACAACAGACAAGCATGCTTCATCTAATTCGTTGAGTTGTTGAAGGCGTCGTTTATGTTCTTCTATAAGATTTAGTCCAATTTCCTGGGCCATCCTTAGGGTCTTGATCTCGAATTTGATTGGGAAGATGGGTTCTTTACCATAGACTAGGTGGTAAGGAGAGTAGCCAGTGATGTTACGCCAGGTTGTATGATAAGCCCATAAGGAATTTGGGAGCTTAGTAGCCCAATTAGGTCAGTTTGTTGAGACAGTCTTCATCAGGATTGCCTCTAGGACCTTATTGGTGATTTCTACTTGCCCGTTTGCCTATGGGTGGTATGGAGAAGTAAATTTGTGCTTAATATGATAGTTGTCCAGGGTGGCGGTGATTTTGTGGCCTGTAAATTGTGACCCTCCATCAGTGATTACTTCTCTAGGTAGTCCATACCGTATGAACAATTTGAAAAGGAATTTGATGATTGCTTCTTCTGTTGCATTTGGTAAAGCTTCTTCCTCTACCCATTTGGTCATGTAATCCATTTCAACGAGAATATAGGCCTTTTGATTTGCCTTTGGATTAAAGGGGCCCACAAAGTCCAGCGCCCATCTCTCAAATGGTTCTGCGACTATTTGTTCTTTCAAGGGTATTTCATTAGCCTGACCTAGTTTCCCCATCCGCTGACAGCTATCACATGTCTCAACATATTTCTTGGCGTCTCTGAATATTGAGGGCCCATAATAGCCCATCTGTAAGATTTTATGTCCAGTCCTGCGATCTGTAAAATGCCCCCCATAGGGCTTGTCATGTCCTGACTTCAGTATGTCATAGATTTTGTCCTCTCATACGCATCGTCAGATATGGAGATCAGCTCCTGTGTGGAAAAGATATCCACTGATCCAAGTGAATCATGTGCTACGTTGGACGATAGGTCTTCTTTCCTTTGATGATAAATGTGTCGGTAATCTTCCCGTTGCTAGATAATTTGCTACATAAACGTACCAAGGTGGTTTTGTGTTGACAACAAACAGATGCTCATCTAGAAATTGATCCTCAATTGTTAATGAGTCGTTTGTTTTTGGTATGCGGGACAGGAAGTTTGCGACAAGATTTTCTCTCTCGGGTCGATCTTTGATGGTGATATCAAATTCCTGCAATAATAATAACCATCAAGTGACCCACCCATTAGTAATCGGTTTATTAGCTAGATATCTAATGGCAGAATGATCAGTATACAGAATAACTGGATAGCTTGTTATATAATGACGAAATTTATTGATGGCATGTATAATAGCTAAAAACTCTTTCTCTATTACTATATAATTAAATTCAGCTGGAGTTAGATTCTTGCTAATGAAATAAATGGCGTAGGGTTTCTTTTCTTCTTCCTATCCAAGGACAATGCCTATGGAAATGTCTGAGGCATCGGTGGAAATTTGAAATGGTATTTTCTAATTTGGTCCTCTCAACACTGGCACTGTAGAGATCAGTTTCTTGAGTATTGCAAAAGCCGCATCACATTTGTCAGACCATTGGAATTCTACATTACCAGTCAAAGCGTGTAAGGGCACAACGGTTTTTGAAATTTTTTCCATAAATCTGCGATAGTATCCCGAAGCACCAAGGAAACTGCTTACCTCAATTTGTGTGTGTGGAGTAGGTAGATTAAGGATTACCTCGATTTTTGCTAGATCTACTCTAATTCCATTTGCAGAAATGTAATGCCCTAATACCACACCTTCTGTCATCATCATGTAACATTTTTTGTTGCTTAAACATAACCTGGTAGTGATGCACCATTCCAATACCTTCTCCATATTATTCAACGCTTGATCGAAGTCATCACCATACAGAGTGAAATCATCCATGTAGACTTCAATCCCTTTTCTAATCAGATCACTGAATATGCTCAGAATCTCCCATTGGAATGTAGCTCGAGCATTTCAAAGTCCGAAGGGAAGTACTTTGTATGCAAAGGTACCCCAAGGACATGTAAATGTTGTTTTATCCTAATCTTCTGGGGTAATATGGATATAATTGTAGTTGTTGAAACCATCTAGGAAAGAGAAGAATTTCTTCCCTGCTAAGGTATCTAGGACTTGATCGATGAAGGGTAATGGAAAGTGGTCTTTTTGAGTAGCTTTGTTAAGTTCCCTGTAATCAACACAGATTCGCCACTTCCCGTTTTTCTTGGGGACGATGACTAATGGGGAAACCCATCGACTATCTGAGATAGGGTATATAAAATTTGCGTCCAACAGCTTTTGTAGCTCTTCTTTGAAAATATCTCTGAGGTGGGGGTTCAGTCTTCTTTGTGGTTTTCGGATAGGTTGGGAATTTTTCTCAATATAAATGTGGTGTGTGCAGAGTTGTGGATCAATACCTTTCATATCAGAGTACTCCCAGGCAAAAGCTTGCTGGTATTTAGAGAGGGTTTGGATTAGATTTTGTTGTTGTTTCTCTTCTAGGTTGGCATTAATGTTCAGAGACTTCCCTGGTGTAATCTCAACGAATTTGCTGTTGTGAACAGTGGTAGTCAAAATTTGTTGTTCCATTAAATCTTACAGCGGGTCTCCCTGTGCTTCACAGTCTAGAACAACTTGGAGCATCTGGCATGTTGGGTTACTCACAGCGGTTGGGTTGTTAATAAAACCATTGATTACACCATCCTCTAGCTGATTCTTGAGCCTGAGGGCTTCTTCCATCGTGAGTGGGGGACATAGATCCTTCTCTGGATATCATGATGGTGGAAATTGTGGGTATATGATCATTGGACTAGGTTTGGCTAGAGGATATAGGATGAGATTCCTTGTAACACCTCCTCTAGAAATTGTCATTGTACCCAATCAACATCCTATGTACGCATCAACTGTCGCAAGACATGGTCTTCCGAATATCAATGGATGCCCTTCGAGTCCACTTCTTGGGTTGATGATGAGAAAATCTGCGGGATATTCCCAAGAGTCAACTGAGATGGCTATATCATGTAGTGTGCCAAGTGGTTTGACCACTGATCAATCAACCAATTGCAACATAATTGGGGTTGGGTTGAAAGAGTCAAAACCCAGGGCATTGCAGGTTTCCATAGTTAGAATATTGATGGCCACCCCCAAATCAACTAGTGTATTTGGAAAGAAACAACCCTGAATCTGAACTGTTACTATGGGGTTCCCTAGATCTGCATATTTGACTAGTGTTTCTCTACCCAAAATTAGATCAGATAAGGCTCCCACTACATGAACTGATGATGATAAATTTTTTATTTTTCTGACAGGATTCCTCCCACATAGCTCCTTGATTGTCTTTGCATATATCGGTATGTCTTGCAGAGCTTGTAGGAGTGGAATTTTGATGTATAAATTCTTGAGTTCCCCTACAATGTCGAAATTGGGATATACGGTGGGTTTCGCTATCATCAGTCTTTTGGGGAACGGAGGGGAGGGAGTTGGATCCTTATCAGAGTCCTGTGATTCGACTATGTTCCTCCCTTGCTCAATTTCTTCCGTTATTACCACAGTCGAGGGTGTTATTGCTGGTTGTTTTTCATTCCCCTACTCTTGGGGATTGTCATTTTGTTCAGGGGAGATTATGTGCCCCGATCTCAACCAGAGTTCATTGCATCCTACTGAATTGATTTCCCTTTCTCCACTTTCCATAGTCTGGATGAGCTGACCTGATCTGTTATTGGGATTTGGGTGGGGTTGGGTAGGTAATTCAGGGCGCAATTTTGATTGGGGGTTCTGGGGCAATTGGAGTGGGTTCTGTAACGAGGGTTAGGTTTGAGAGGCCATCCCCATGGGTTGGTTATTCATCCCCATGGGGCGCTGCCAATTTTGGTTCCAATTTTGGTTTTGGGCAGACGAGTTAGGCCATTGTGGAGGGTAGGTATTGTTCGAGTTTTTCCAGGATGAGGTGGAGTATTACGAATTGGGCCAATTGGAACTTGTAGTTGGTTGATTTTTCCAGTTGGGGTTTGTAGCAAGATGGTTTGGCCAAGTGGGAATCGAAGGTGGGTATTGTTGGGGCTGCCAGTTCTGATTAATAAATGGCTAGCCCTGCCATGTGCTGCCAAAATTCTGTTGTTGATTATATTTTCCAGGAAAGAAAGAAGAAGGGTCCTATAATGTATTTTGAGGCCCAGACTACCACTAACGGCGTTGAGACATCAGATATAATGGTTTTGTTTCCTCTTCTTCTTATTTAAATATAGATTTTAATCCAGGGAGTGATGGGAATTTGTCTGTGTCGTGATCCTTGGCACAAATAGCGCAAACTCGAATTACATCCAAGGGACATTCCCTTGGACCATGTTTCATTCTGCACCTGTGGATGAATATAGCCAAGGTTTTCTCTACTTCTACCTTTTTTTGTTTGGCTTGCAATACATCCAATTGTGTAGTCAGAGTGCTCAAAATATATGTTTTAAAGTTTTCTAAGAGAATACCAACTTCATCTTGCGTAACACCCCCGCTAATCATATTGTTATTTCTTGTGAGGGACATCCGCATTCCTGACCTGGTCCATGCACTTCCTCATGAGCACCTGATACACAATAAAACAATGTCTTCATAAGTTTCCTGATAAATGTCACCTTTCCCCGTTAGATTCAATGTTTCTACCCATTCATCTTTCATGCCTTTAATCAAAGTTTCTTTGAGTACTTCAACTGGTAATGTACCGTAGGGTGATGTTTGCAAGTTATACTGAAATCTTTCGACATATTCTTCTAATGATTCATTTTCTTTTGTAGTCATTTGAAAGATTTCATCTTTTAGGTCTCTAGTTCTACAATAATCCTGATATTTTAACAAGAAGGTTTGTTTCATCTGGTCCCATGAATTGATGGTTCCACCTCCCAATCCCATGAAATAGCGTAGGGATGCTCCCTTCAAGGTAGAGGGGAACAGTTTTAATTTTTGGGGTTCAGAGGTGTAATTGTACCCTCTACATAGGACATCAAATTCGAATAGGAATGCGTCCGGGTCTTCTAAAATCAATCCATGGAAGGTTGGCAGGTTTTGTAAGGGGATTGCTTTCATGGGGGCTATGGCAATTGGATCGACTATTGGATATTCCAGCGTGGAGGTCTAGGGTCGTTGTTGATTTGGTTGTGCCATTTGATCGAAAATGTGCCAAAAAATTTCATAAGGTTCTTGAACTGGGTATTCTATTTGAAATAGTTGATTATTTGGTCCTCCAGGGAATTTGATTGCACTCCCTTTATCGGATATGCCTTCTTCTTTCATAGGAGACTTAGGGCGAGGTGGTGATGGTGGGTCTACCTTGGCAACCCCGCTAGTTACTCCTACTCCTTCCTCTAGATTATTAGAGCTTCCCTCTTCTAAAGGGTTGAGCGGTGGGAGATCTACATTTTGAAACCTCTACTCAGTCCCTTCAATTTTTCTATGAATCTCAGCATGGGCCGTAGTTGGTGAAACTATTGCCCGAGGGATTCGGGTGGGTCCTTTCCTAGGTCCAACCGAAGCTTGAGATTCACCCTTTTTTATTATTTCGTCTATGAAAGTGCTTCTTCCATGGATCACCGAACCCTCGATTTTAATAGTTTTTGGTGGGAGTTTTGGCTTTTCAAGATCCTTCTTTCTAGTCATACACACTTCACACAACAAAAAAAGAAATTTCAACAAAAGAAACACCTACGACGCCTCTTAAGTGTCAATTGGAGGTAAGCATTGGCATAAGCATCTTAATTATTACCTGCATAGGTTCTTACCTTCCGTCTTCAATACCTGGTCCTCCAGAGACGCAACCTATGCTACCTTTGACATTCTCCCCGGCAACGGCGCCAAAATGTTGGTGTCTAAATATGTCCTAAAAACAACCTTAGTTTAACATTAATTTATCAACCCGGAGATTCGTCTTTTATCTCAAGAATATCAGCAAAGTCTATGCAGGTAGCTTAAAATCGTGTAGCTAAAGCAAACCCGAGTTCGTCAACAATCAAGTTCCTCAAATGTTCACCAAAGATTTTGAGAACTAATTGAATTGAAATCTAATTACTAAAATGATGTAAAATGGAAAGGAACTAATTAATCTATTGAATTCACTTAACTAAAAAAGAAATAATTGAATCTAAGTAAGGACTTGTAGAATTAACTATGAATTCTAGTTACTAGAAAGGAAATAGAAAATTACTCCATCTAAGGAAAGAAGCGACGACTATAATTTAGTTGGAAGAGACAGCTAATGTAACTTTTACTGAAAGGAACATCTATTGTAACTTTAACCGGAAGGAACAACAATTGTAACTTTGACCGAAAGGAACAACAATCGTAAATCTAAGGAAAAGGAACAACGCATATGAAAATGTGAGGAACTGTCAAGCAAAAACTTCAGAAATGGAAATCATAACAACAATCATTAATACTTGAGGGAAATGTCTTTCTTCTATACGCAAACAATCATAAAATCATTAATACACTTATGCATTTATCTTTGTCTATTGTAAAAGAGATCTGAATCACAAAACATAAATCAAACTTCGAACTAATACAATTACAGAACGAGACAGTAGCTCCTTTAGACTGGGACCTCGGTCTTCAGAAGTACTGCTACAAAAAACTCAAAACGTTGAAATGGTAGAAACGCTCAAAACTTTCATTAATTCCATAGCTGGTGAAACATTTACAAAAACTGCTTGTGCAAAGCAATTCTGAATTCTGAATCCTTGAATGTGATTTTTTCTATATCTTTTCTGGACCTATTACCCTCTTATATATTACAATAATCTAGGTAAATAAAGCTATCTTGAGGATCGAAAGATCCTCAGGATTTCTTTACTATTATAAAGTTACAACATAGAAAATTGATTATCTTCAAAACTATTTTGCACCTAAAAGTCTTCAACTTTCAATAGCTCGCGCATACCCAAAATCTCTTTGGTTATCTTTGACAACTATTTATCCAATTCTACAACAAAATCAAACCATTCCAATTGTAATTTAGAATCTATTTAATAAAACTTCAATAACAACTCTAAGAGACATATTAATCATGTTCTTTCCTATTTATCTCTAACTATTTGAAAAGTCAATCAAAATCATATCATGAACTGTGGAAAAAAGGAAGATATTTATACCTTTTTCGTAACCCAACAATGGACTGGCCGATTCCCAAAACATTGAATAATCTTAGAGGATTTTTGGGATTGGCAGGTTACTACCACAAGTTTGTTCGACACTATGGAAGAATAACAACACCTTTAACAACACTAACTGAGAAGGATGCATTTTCATGGACTCCAGAGGTAACTAAAGCTTTTGAACAACTTAAATAGGTGATGTGCAAAGCTCCTGTCTTGACCACTCCATACTTCACAAAAACCTTTATTGTGGAATGTTATGCCTCGGGAAATGGAATTGGTGTTTTCCTAATGCAAGAAGGAAGGCCCTTGGCTTTTGAAAGTCGACCACTCAAGGGAAAGGATTTACACAGACCCATTTATGAGAAGGAAATGATGGAAATATTACATGCATTGAAGAAATGGTGTCCTTACCTAATAGGTAGGCACTTCAAGGTCAAAACA
>SNQJ01S0216566.1:0-15467 GCA_010110895.2 Picea sitchensis | reverse complement strand
TTGTCCATTCAATACTATAGAACTAGGGAAAGAGTAGTATTCTGTCTCAGTTTGTTCCAGATCCAGGTGGATCTGTGGAGATTGGTCTGTGTCCGCACTCACGAATTTATCCTAGAACATATAGTTTCTCAAATAATGTTGATGGATTTGAAAGAACTCAATTGGCATGCATCTACCCTTGAGACTGGAAATTCCTACAACTATTGTTCTTCAAATTTTTAGTAATGATGAAGTGATTGGGGAAATTGTTTAGGCATGGTAACCTATATAAGGGAGTATCTCCATGCCCACCTGTAAACATATTGGAAGTTTGTGGTACCCATAGTGGTGCTCAGGTTGACATAATGGGGAAGATATAGGTGACAGAGTATTGAAAGCATTCTAGATTTCTAGGGCACAAAATTATCAACATTTCCATATTTGTGGACAAAAAGAAAACAAATTGAGCATATGGAGGCATCAGATAGGGGGGAAATGGAGGTCGAATGGGACATTCAATGCAATCTGTTCCAAACTTTCATGCAAAAGGTCAATAGTCCAATGATACAAATGGAGAATTGAAAGGGAAACTAACATCCCACATTTTATGGCACAAAATTGGCAGGAAGATGGGTAGTATCTAGGTGTAAAATCTATAGATGGGCAAATCATATCCAGTTTTTGTAGGTACAAAATCAACTAAAAGAGTTATACCTAGATTCAAGGAGATAAATTTCCAGTCAAAGGCATCCAAATTCACAAGTGGCAACTAAGAAATCTTTGACTCCTACCTTCTAGCATTCGAGATACTTGACAACAGAGAAATGAGATTTGACCAGTAGTTCTAGCAGTTCAAGACAATTGAAACCTTGTTTATTTTAGTTATCCTTATGATTTTATTGGATATTATTTTCAAAATTTTTGAACAGTGGGTTTATTGTAATTGCTATTTAAGTTATCATTTGTAATAGTGGAAGAGGGGGTTGGATTGATGAAGAACAAACTCTGCTGTAATTGAAAATTTGAGCTTTATGTAAAGTGATTAATCCAGAAGTAAAAGTTTATCATTCAAAGGATTCACGTGTCTTTCCTTTTCTGGTGATGTGATATTCCGTTGTTTATGTATTTTTGTTTATCCAATTTATTTCTTTCAATGTATTATCTTTAAATGTTCAGTTGTCAGGTTCATAATTCATGGTTGCATGCTCTGTTTCATCACACTGAACATTCATGAAATCAGATATGAGATTCATACCTGTTAGGTGCCTTGTGTTTGTTGGATTGTCATCCCTACTTCTTTCAAATTCATCTGAAGTTGGACATAAGATTCATCCTTGTTAGATGCCTTGTGTTTGATGGATCATTCTTTTCATTTCTTGCACAATATCTGCTACAAATTAATAACTAGAAGGGAGGTCTATCTTTCCCTTGGACTTGGTTAAATCATTTAACCAGGTGATTGATTAATTTGATCTTTTCATTTTAGACTCCATACCCAATGGATTGTTTTTCTTGTTTGACCTAAACCCCATTTTTCAATCCTATTCTTATTAATGATCTAGCCATTGTTCTTGAGTAAACAACCAATTATTGAGGTGACACTAGGTGACTGAGTTGCATGAGAGATCCCTCTCTGGATTGGAAGGGCTAGCCTCGAATCCTAAATATTGGTTTGAGGTTACCTCGGGGTTTCTTTGACACATCCCAAAGAAATTACTGAGTGATAACAACTGGTACTACGACTTCTCTTCCATACACCAATTGAAAAGGAGTATACTTATGTAATTTATTGGTAGTGGTTTGATAGGCCTATAGAATAGTTGGAACTCTCTCATCCCAGTCATCCCGATTAGTGAAATAGACTTTAGTCAACCCTCTCTCTAAAATTTTGTTGATTTCTTCTATAGTACCATTGGCTTGAGGGTGATACTAACTGCTTTTATGGTGCTAAATAAAAAAAATTCTCGAGTAAGGGTGGCAATTGTCTCACTAATGAAATGGGTACCTTGATCACTAGTTAAGCTCCTTGGACACCCGAACTGAGTAATAATGTTATGAAAAATAAACCTTGCTGCAGTGTCTGTATAACAATCCTTAAAAGGTTCTACTTCATCCCAGTGAGTCAAATAATTTGTTGTAGTGATGATATATCTTGCCTCTGAATGTTTGGATGGTGGATTCATGGGTCTTATGAAGTCAACAACCTACTTCTCCATGGCCTATACTGCTCGAACATGATGTGATGGTAACTCATCATTTCTCGACAACTTACCAACTTGCTTATATACATCACATGCTCTGGTGTAATCCTTAGCATCTTTGAACACAATTGGCCACCATAATTTTTCCTGAAGTATTTTATGTGTAGTTTCCTTCCCTCCAACATGTCCTTTTGTAACTCCACTATGAAACTCCCATAATATTTTAGGCCTTTCATAGTCAATCACACACCATCTAAGGATGTTATCCAATACCAACTTATATAGATGGGCTAAAATCAATTGATAGTTTGTTGCACAAATCACCAAATGTCTCTTTTGTGCTGAAGAATAGCCATCAAGGAATACACTCATCCTTAAAAATATGACAATGTCAGAGAGATAGTCAGGGATAGCTTCAATCTTGAATAAGTCTACATAGGGGAGTTGATCATCCATATCTCCATCGATTTCTCCTCACTCTAAGTGATATATGTGGTCAAGGACAACGTTCAACCTTCCAGGCTTGAGAACAACCTCAAAAGAGATTTCCTGGAACAATAAAATCCACCTAGAAATCCTTCCTTCTATAACAAGATTATTGACCAAATATTTCAAAGTAGAATGGTCAGTGAAAAACTTGAAATGATCTCCTAATAGATAGTGCCAAATATTTTGCAAAGCATAGACCATTTCTAACCCTTCCCTTTCAGTGGTAGTGTGGTTGCGCTCAGCCTGTGACAATTTTCCTCTAGCAAAGTAAATGGGATGATCCATATTTCCTTCCTCTAGTTACGCAATAATAACACCTAAAGCAATGCCAAAAGCATCAATGTATACATGAAATTCAACTTGCCAATTAGGATATGTCAAAATGGGTGCATTGCTTAGATTTTGTTTCAAAATGTTAAAAGCTTTATCACACTCAGGTGTCTAGTGAAACATTTTGGACCTCTTCAACAACTTCTCTAGGGGTGTTGTTATACTTTTGTAACTCCCGAGGAACCTGCGATAGTATCCAATATGACCTAGAGTGGATTGTAGTTGCTTGGCAGTCGTGGGGGGAGGCATATTAAGAATAAAAACAACTTTCACATGATCCACCCAAAATCCTTCTTCGCACACAATATGCCCCAACAAGTTTCCAAAAGGGACACAAAAGATGCATTTCTTCATATTTAATGAGATTTGTAACTATCGACTTCAATCAAACATAAATTGAAGGAGGCTTATGTGTTCCTTCAATAATTTGTACATAGTCCAATCATCCATATAAACTTTAAGAAACTTATGTATAAAGTCATGGAAAGCAACAATAACAATCCTGGAAAAGATAGTTGGAGCATTCTTCATCCCAAAGGGCATAACATTATAAGAAAACAAACCACATTCGGTAGTAAAAGTAGTCTTCCTTTTATCTTCTTTCGCGATCCTAACTTGATGATATCCTGAAAATCCATCATTGAAGGTGTTAGCACTTGAAATTGACCAGGTCAAAATCTTTAAGATCCTCATCCAATTCTCATCAGTTTCACGCTCCTCACTCATTTCATTCCAACTCTGTTTGCTTGTCATTATTGAGTCATGATTGTCATTAATCCCATTATTATAAATCAATGAACATTCTCTCCTAAAATCCCCAAGTTGTTCTTTAAAGTCTATCAAATTTTCCATACCCTTTACTAAGCCTTTTTTCTAAAAATTAAAAGTTTAAAAAATTATTATTTAAATCATGTTATGATTTGAATTAATAATTTTTATTTAAAAAGAAAAGGGTGTTATTATCTAATATAGTGTCATTATTGAGTCAAAATTGTCATTAATCCCGTCATTATAAATCAATGAATATTCTCTCCTAAAATCATCGAGTTTTTCTTTAGAGTCTATCAAATTTACCATGCCCTTTAACCAAGACTTTTTCCTAAAAATTGAAAGTTTAAAAAATTATTATTTAAATCATGTTATAATTTAAATTAATAATTTTTATGTTTTTAAAAAAATGTTATTATCTAATATAATATAGTGTCATTATTGAGTCAAGATTGTCATTAATCCCGTTGCTATAAATCAATGAATATTCTCTCCTAAAATCTCCAAGTTGGTCTTTAAAGTCTATCAAATTTGCCATGCCCTTTACCCAAGCCTTTTTCCTAAAAATTGAAAGTTTGGAAAATTATTATTTAAATCATGTTATGAGCTGAATTAATAATTTTTATTTAAAAAAATAAAAGGGTGTTATTATCTAATATAGTGTGGGTCTTGAGCCTTGGTAAAAAGTTTGTAATATTATAAAAATAAACCTTTAAAAGCATTAACATTTTCCCTTAAAATACAATTTTTTTTAATATATTTTTCGTTTTGGCTTTATGTTGTAACTGATATAGTGTGGGTCGTGCGCCTTAATAAAAAGTTTGTATTATTATAAAAATAAACCTTTAAAAGCATTATACATTTTCCCTTAAAATACAAACTTTTTAAATCATTTTTCGTTTTGGCTTTATGTTGTAACTATTGGCAAAACACATTATTGGACTCGAGGCCCAATCTCCAAGTATTTATTCTATTCTATATCAAGTCATCAAACAACAAGCCAAATGGAGGGGCCCAACGCATTGAGCGCCAAGTCGACGAGGAAGGAGAAGCATAGAGTGCGAACAAAGTTTTGATTTACAAGTGGCTATATAAACACTGAATATGTCTTTTCTCAGCACCAATGTGGGATATTTCCTACCAAATGTAAATTAAAACGAAGCGTCAATACACAGGATATTGCCCAAGAGAATGTCAGGTGTTGATTGTGTTGAATATGTCGAAGTTTCATTCTTAGTGATGTTGCGAATCTTGAGTGTTGACGAGACCATCAAAATGAAGTGTTTGATAATGCCGCAAAGGAGAACTAGATGTCATACAAATGATTAACAAAGTTTCAATGAGCATCCGGGTGTTGAATTCATCGTTAAAGTGCTAACATGCATCATGATAATGCCCAACGAGAAATATTTTGGCACCCTTGAGCAAAGAAAAAGTGATCAATCTTCTGGTTAACGCAGGTTGTCTTTATCCTACAAATTGCAGACAATATCATTAATGCTGCTTATCGAAAGCTGTTTGTGCGTGGATTAGCTTGGGAGACCGCTTCACAATATCTGTCTGAAGCATTCGAGCAAGTATGGAGAATTTGGAGAAGTCTCTGTAGAAATATGAAAAGACTATTGATGGTCGAATTATTGTATGCAATTTGGTAATTGTTAGCACCCAACCTATGTATCGAATGTCCAAGTGTAAATGTTGGAACCCTGAAAAGGCTGTCAAAGCGTTAAACAAGGCATTGTGAAGGCCCCGGGCACCTTCTACCAGAGGTACATGGATGAAATATCAGAAGGTCACCTCCACCTCCACCTCCACCTCCACCTCGTGTTGGTCGAGTATCTCCTTATGTTAATGAAAATTCCATTAGAAAAGATCTACGCCAAAGTCCCAGCTAAAGACTGTTAGAAGCATTTTATCTCAAATTGAGAAGAATCTTTTAAAGGCATGGAGTGTATTAAATTGTCCTTTAATGAGGATTAAAGATGAGAGAAGTTGCAGGCAGGAACCAAGGTTTTTGGTTTCATATTTGTGCAAGCCAAGGTCGACAGGTGACTAGACAAGATATATGGCCCGATTTTGACAAGTTCTCCGAGTTTCTTACTGCAGGTGATCTTGATGAAAATCTCAACAATCCTCTACTTTCCAAACGCACTGGTGGTAGCGACATTGGTGGTGGTTTTGTTGCAGGTTCATTGTTACAATCACAATCCTTTGCAGAATTCAACACTCCAGGTATAGGTTGTTCTCTCTTCATCCTTGGCGAGGATGGAAATTCTCTTTCTAAAGATAAGAATTGGTGAGCATGAGCTTGACCCAACAATTTTTGGTGCTTCAAAAACATTATTAAATGCCAACCATTATGATGCCTACTTCAAAGTGATGCCCCATTGCAATGGAAAGAAATTAAGAAGGAATGTGAATGATTTTGAGCGAACTGTAGGAGGGTATTATTAAACACATGGTCGTACATATGAAACAATGAACAAAGGTGACAAAGGGTTTCAAAACAGTTTTGCAACGAGGATGGAACATAACTTTCGCAACAAGCTCACGTTGCGAAAGTGTTGTAGGTGCAGTTTTGCAGCAAATCCTCTCTCCATGCCGCGAAAAATGAATTAGATGGCCAGTTCAACATCCGATTGGACCTCCAGCTACAAAAAAATGTGCCAAATTGTCATTAGAATCCAAGGGATTAATTATTTTGTTTTAGATTCATGTATTTGAAGTTGTTAGTGTTAGAATTGCAAATGCGGAAAACACAATTCACATATGATAATTAACAATCACACAGATAAGAAACATAGGGATTTCAAGTGGTTCACACGTCCACCAAGTATAGGCATCGGTTGTCTTATTATTCAGATTATGGAGATTACAATAGACTAACAAGTTCTCACTCTGTCTCTCTCTGTCTCTACGGGCTTACATGTATTTATATAAATTTACAAGAAACTAATTATTAAATGCAATCCCTATACATATTCTAACTTGGTCTATTTAGTTGCAACCAACACAGAATAATAGGATCCAAATCCATCCTTGGAGGAATTCGTTGTCACCAAATCCCAACAATCTCCACTTTGACAACAATTAACCTGATACCTTGCTCCTTCCTTTTGTTCATCACCTTTTTTGCAAGCCAAGAGAAGCCAAGCACCACTACAGTTTCTCTAATAAAACAGGTTTCATGATCTCGCCTATGTGACTTGCATGAGTTTGAATTTCCTAAGGGGTCACTCCACCTCCAACATGTCTTCCACAACTATGTTGTGAAACATATTTAATGATAGATCTCCTCCTATCCAAAACACCTGTAAAATATACATTACAATTATCACAGACCATCTCAGTGTAATGATTATAGGTGACATTTGTGCTTCTCAAACGTTGAAGCACCCATTTCACTGCAACACCTGGATATGTCACGTATTTGACAACATCATTAGCATGTGAAACATATGATCTTAACCATTTCATCACATACAACAAATATCCTACTAAACTTACACGAGACATAACCTTTTCTTCTTTATAGACAGGCCCTATGCTTGAAGAAAACTTATAATGGAAAGAAAGAGGGATAAAGACTGGTTTTACAATGTTCATACTAAACTCCAACCAAAACTTGCCATTACCATCTCTGTACACTTCCATGCCCATAATTTGTTTTGCTGCTCCTCGATCCCTCATCGGAATTGTCATGTCCACTTTAGTAATTTTCTTAATGATTTTATTCATGCTTCATCTTGCATCGAGCAAATCATCAAAAACCAACATCAAGAATGTGAATGTACTATAAACTGTATAGTCATTCCTACCCTTTGAAAACTTCTGACTCACTATGAAGGATTCAAACCTTTTGTATATGTGTCTGGGTACCAATAGGCCATACAATGAATTATCTAGCATGCAAACAAATTTATCGTTGTGATCTTGAATCAACTCTTTTGGTTGTTCCATACATATTATATCTTTGTCAATGATGACCTTGTAAGAAGTAGGATCCCACACACAACATCCCTTTATACCACCATCATAACTTGCAGAGATATAAAACAAGCATGAATTTAGAAACAAATATTTTAAGTCTCGAAATGATTTATCGCTTACCAGTACCTGCAATTCTTTCTTGCTCTTGTGACAATGATTTTGTGCCATAAACAAGAAGATACATTTGTCACTTTAGATGCTACTTCAGTACTCCCTTCCAACTTATAAAGGTTATCAAACTTTGTTGCCTTCATCACTACTAAACTACCTTTCGACAATGTGAGTGCTCCACCTTGACCTGTATACTTATATCCACAAGAATCCAACACTCCTAATGAAATCAAATTTGATTTAAGATTAGGTACATATATAACATCATTTAATTCCCTGACAATACCATCGAACATACTGATTCTAATACTGCCAACCCCAACAGTTTTCCAGGGAATACCATTTCCCATAAATACTACACCCTCATCAACATATTGGTAAGAAATGAACCAATTTCTATGTGAGCACATGTGGTGGGAGGCACCTGAATCTAAGTACCATTCTTCTTGATATTGTAAATTACTAGAAACGGATAAAACTTGATCGTTCATACCTAAATTTATTACAACCAAATTTTCTTCCTTCGTAGAGTTTTCCTTAGATTCCTTTCTTTTCCAACAATCTTTCTTAAGATGTCCTATTTTGCCACAGTACCAACATTTTGCTTTACCCTTTTTGTTTCTTGACTTAGATCGAGAAAAACTTCTCTTGTTCTTCTCTTTAGTTCAACCTCTGACCAACATCGCCTCTGAAGTTGAGGTTTCTTTACTAGATTTCTCCTCATCTCCTCAGCCAACAAAGCTCCCACAACAAAGTCATAATATAAAACATCTGCTGAGCTAAAGCTAATAGAGGCGACTAGATTATCCCAAGACTTAGGCAACAAACACAATGGTGTAATAGCCTTATCTTCATCTTCGAATTTAACTTCCATACTAGTCAATTGAACTATAAGGGTATTGGAGGTATTTAAATGGTCAACAACTTTTGTACCTTCTTTCATCCGCAAATTGTACAACTGTCTCTTCAAGTAGATTCTACTCGTCAAGGACTTCGTCATATATAGACTTTCCAACTTGCTCCATAATCTCGATGTTGTATCCTCTCCTATGATATTAAACAAAACATCATCCGCCATACATAAATTAATAGTACTAAGAGTTTTTGCATCCAGATCTTCCCATTCCTCATTCGTCATGGTTGTTGGTTTCTTTGACTTGCCTGCCAATGCTTTTTTCAACCCTTGTTGCACTAGTAAACCCTGCATCTTAAGCTTTCAGAGCTCAAAGTTGTTTTTACCGCTGAACTTTTCAACTTTAAACTTCAAACTCTACATCTTAGCCATTAACACAAAAATGCCTAATACCCATTGCTTATAAAATCCTTTTAAATATGAAGGAATAATATTATGTAGTTTAAAAGAAATCCTTAAATAATAAATAAGTTACAATGTTGAACCAAAAAGTTTAAACCATAAAAAAATTTAAGAAATATAAATTCCTTAAAATAAACTTTTTCAATACTCACATACATCCACCTTTAAATAAAAAACCTTTTAATAAAAATCCACCTTTACTTTAATTCACATTTACCTTCTTTACTTTAACTCACCCACGTGACTTGGCACTTTTTAATTAATAAAAAACACATTTTAAGCATCCTCCTCACATTTGTTTAAAAAACAAACTTCATACCTTAAATTGTGAAAGAAAAACATGCAAATTTGTTTAAGAGGAGTCGTCCCACCTCTCGCTACACCTAGAGTGTGGTGATCTTAAAGAGTCTCCACATTTTACCACACAGTTGGACTACGGTGATTCCAGGTTATCACCACCATTGGAGTGCAGCGATATTGAAAGTTCTACGCATTGTTCCTCTTTCTCAATCGCAGTGATTTCAATATTTTTGCATGAACGTAAATCCGAGTAATAAGACGTTGCACCCTTCAAGAGGAGGGACCTGCGATAATGTTGAAATCAATGCACTTCACACATATGTTGTTGCTCCTCCGAAATTTGACTCCCTCTCCTATAACCAACTCTGATACCACTTGTTAGAATTGCAAATGTGGAAAACACAATTCACATATGATAATTAACGATCACACAGATAAGAAACACATGGATTTCACGTGGTTCACCCACACGTTGGGCTACGTCCACCAAGGATAGGCATTGATTGTCTTATTATTCATATTATGGAGATTACAAAAGGCTAACAAGTTCTCACTTTGTCTCTCTCTCTCTCTACCTCTAAGGGCTTACATGTATTTATATACATTTACAAGAAATTGATTATTAAATGAAATCACTATCCATATTCTAACTTGGTCTATTTAGTTGCAACCAACGCAGAATAATAGGATCCAAATCCATCATTGGAGGAATTCGTTGTCGCAAAATCCCAACAGTTAGCATGTAATTAATAAATCATAAATTGATGCCTATATTTCAATAGTCAACTTAGGGTTTGTTTTCATATAGTTATAACTAAATCCATGATTAGGAAAATGGGGTTTGAGTGTGGTGAAGGAGAGATAGGGAGTTTGGAAAGGGTTGCCCGAAAGGGGTTTGGCCCGAAGGTCTGGGGACATGGACATATTGTAGAGACTCTTCTGCTTTGTATATTGTATTTCTTAATCTAAGATCCAACGATGCTTGAGATTCAACTTGTGTTTTTATTAATGTTCATTTATTCCTTCATCTGATCAAATGTAAATTATTTATACTTGATGTATGAATGATCCATGTATTTCAGATGCATGAGTAGTAGATGATTTGTTGTAATTTTTTGCTTCACGTGATGGTATTTGATCCTATAGTTTAGTACTAGGATTGATTTTTGGTATTAGATTTCTACTAGTGAATATTTTATCAATTTGTTGTGAAATCAAGATATTCATTTACGTTTTCCTTTATTTCTTCATACGTGAAAACCTTAGTTCATTAAGTATTAGGTATTTTTGCCTCATTTGTGAGAGTATAGTATGTGAGGGATTTGTTGTGTTGACTCCATTCCCAATGGAAGATAATTAATCTACAATCAACTTGCTTCCCTCTACCTTTCTTACTAAGTCTTGTTGATCCACTAAGCATAAAATCAGTTTTAATCATTTATTCTCAAATGGTTACTAGGATTTTCCTTCAAGCAGTCTAAGGACAACTCCTGGTGCTAACAAAGGGAATAAGCTTCCTTTCCGGTCTAAGGACAACTCCTGGTGTTAACAAAGGGAATAAGCTTCCTTTCTGACCACCTGATCTAGAAATTCATCACTAAATGGAGTAGGGAACATATCATGCACACATGATTAATTCGAACTCAAGTAATCCAGACAAACAAACCATTATATATTTATTTCCTTTCTTGCTATGTATGACAATAGGACTAATCCATTCGGTCTCATCCACAAGAAAAAATAACCCAGCTGCAAGCATTTTGTCAATATCCTTCTTAACCTTTTATTTGACTATAGGGTTTAGGTGATATGGTCTATGTTTTACTATCTTAGCATTAGGCTTCAACTCTATAGTCATCTCTCCCAAGTCTCCTTTAATTCATTTAAGTTCAAAGAATCTCTTAGGGAACAAATCCTCATACTCCCACAACAAAGCCTAGATCGTCGTCATGGTATGTTCATCCAAATAATCCCCCTATAGAAGCCATATTATGATGCTCCTCACTCCCAATGTTCATCTTCCCCAACTTCATAGGATGATAATATGAACTATTGGAATTACCTAATAGAGTTTCCTTAACTTCTCTTGTTCCTACAGACTCCTTAAAGGTCAAATGTCTAAGCTTGTCCAAGTCTTCAGAATCTTTAGGATCCTTCTCGACCTTACGATAAGCCATATGTATTATTGCAAGGGAAGGGTAAAAACTATATTGAAGTAGATATTCATGTTCATGACATAATATGGGTGAGTAATTGGGCTTGAATTCATCAATAAATAACATTTTATTTATTTGTTGCAATACAATTGTGATTTCTGAAGACTTACTGGAAAAGGACAATCATGATAGAAATATTCTTATAGTACCTTCCAACATGCAGTTTGTATTTTGGTATCCTCATGCACATACCAGGCTTTTGGAAATGTTCCTAAAGAATGAAAGAATTGGTGTACCCAGAACTGAGAAGGAAGTTGTGAGACTTTTCATACCTTAAGACAATGTTGAATGTGCTCAGTTGGATTATATAAACCATCATATGTCTCCAATGTTAATGTTTGACTCTTCATCTTTCTATCTCGATTTGATTGGATGACTTGTGATGGAGGAAGGAAGTGGTGTTGTATGGAAAGTGTAACCTCATCCCATGAAGACAAAGTTCCTTTATGGGTATCCCACCATCTATCTAGCGAAGATATCAAAGATATGTTAATTCTCTACTTTTCCACAACCCTATCCTCCATATCACTGAGAAAACTGTGTATATCATAGGTGCCATTATATGTTGGATAATCACCTATCTCAGTCCCAATCCATCTTACTGATGTAATAGTTGTGCAACATCTTGAAATATTATCATGACGAACTTGCTACCAATTATTGAATGTTTCTTCAGAATCTTCATCTACATATTAAACACTCCTCCAACTAAATAACCCATATACAGTGGGGTTAATGTAACAATATTGTTTCCCTACAGTCAGAGTATACATATGATCAAGGAAATTGGTTTCCATATTATCATCTTCAAGTTCAGTGTACTGTGGGCCTTGATATGGATCTAAAGGTTGCGTGACCTTTATACCATTAGACTCAAAAGTCATGGTTTCCTTTTTAATATCAATCAAAACATAGTTTTCATAACCCAGTCAATTCCTAATAGAGATGGATATGGATCCTTCTCCCCCATTATTTCAATGACTTTAGAATCAACTATTGTTTTAACACTAGACAAATCAACTTCAACGTTTTGTAGCCATCCTACTAGATAAATGCAATACTAATTTTCCATCCGCAACTGAATAGGAGAGTAGACTAACTAGGGGTTTCCCATTTCCTCCCAAGTCTTCTTTGGAAAGATACTGACATTCAAGCCTAAGTCTAGCATAACATCCATGATATCGTAGTAATCAATATGAGAATTCAATCTGAATTCTCGTTCGGTCCTCCTCTTTTTTCTTTTTACCCTACTTTCTTTCCTTTCTGGAAGGTTAGCAGAAATAATCTCTTCTAGGTTTCCTTCAACTCCCAAGGCCACTATGATTTTATTCTTCAACTTCTTAGTAATTTACTCATCATCTAATATGTTAGAAAATAACTAAAGCCAAAGATCAACAAATTTTTGTGACTTACCCGAAGACTCCATCTGAGCAAATGAATCCCTAGTGATCCTTGGATGATGAGGATTTGACTTGAAGATAGGTTCTACAACATTAGGTTTTTAAAGAATAAGAATCTATCTGAATATTTCTACTGCGTTCTTAAAGAATTGCTTCTACCGTGCAATATCATACTTGGTGTTTTTTGGCACAGCCTTCTAAATATTGATTTGATGAGGACTCTCTATATCAACACCAACATTGACTCTTCCTCTAGTGGTGATATTAATATTAGGCCCACTTCATTAGACTACTTCTCTGGGTTAAAATTTTATCATATTGGCTCCTCTCTTCCTAGCACGATCTTCCCATTTAACAATCAGATTATGTAATATTCCAGATATAAAATAGTATGAAGAACATAAATAATTAGCTAGAAATGGAAGATGAACAACAATATAACCATAAAAACACCACAATAATACCAAAATGATACCAGAATAACACCAGAAAGAGCACTTTAATTACTGAGAGCAATGTTCACTTGCCTCTTTGAGGGGGCAGCCTCCAGCAGAGTAGATCTCTATTATAATAATATCCAAGACAAAAGTTCTCATACCCTCGAATCCTATTTATACTAAATATGTCTATCAAAATAACCATCTAGAGGAAGATCCTTCCAGAAGCATAAACTTCTATAAGGTCTTATTACATTGGACTTATTCTTCTTTATTGCTAGGCCTTATTAATATTGACCTTTATTACATAGAAATATATTATTCTACCTACATGAGGGGTTAGGTCCCTAACATGTCCTCCCCCTTAAAAAAAACCTTGTCCTCGAGACTTGAGATGGGGAAATTGTTGTAGAATGGTAGTTGGTTCCCAAGTGGCATCTGTTGGAGTTGTATCTTTCCATTGGACTAACACTTTCTTGATGGTTTGCTGATGCAGATGATGCTCATGCTGGTCCAAAATTGCTTGTGGTTGTAGCCAAATCGAGCCTTCTTTGTCCAACTCGAGAAGGTTGGTTTGAGTTTGGAACTTAGCTCCAATCACCTTATTTAAGAAGGAAACATGAAAAATAGGATGGAGCTTAGAATGATTGGGAAAAGCTAATTGATAGGTCACCTGTCCCAAACGCTTGAGAACGGTATAAGGACCATAAAATTTGGGTGCTAGTTTCTAACAATGGTCAGCCTTGAGGGAATTTTTCTTGCAAGGTTGCATTCAAAGAAACACTTGATCCCCTTCTACAAATTGACATTTAGAGCGACCTTGATCTGCGTGTTGCTTCATGTGATTCTAGGCCATGACCGAATTCTCTTTGAGGGTATGGAGAATAGTCTGTCGAACTATAAGTGTTTGGTCAACCACCTGGACCTTCGAGACACCTGGAAAATATGAGAGAACTGAAGGTGGATTTTGTCCATATATCACTTCAAAAGGAGTCATGCGGGTAGTTGTATGGTACAAAGTGTTGAACCACCATTCAACTAGTGGTAACCATTGAGCCCACTGATTTTTCCTTTCCGATGAAAAACACCTCAAATATGTTTCCAAACACTTGTTGACAACTTCAGTTTGACCATCAATCTGGGGATGATAAGTTGTGCTGAGATGAAATTGGGTGCCTTGTAACTTGAACAGTTCTTGCCAAAAATTGTTGGTGAAATTTGGGTCGCAATCAGAAACAATAGAATGTGACATGCCATGAATCTTGAATTCCTAATCCATGAAAAGTTGAGCCACAGTGGATGTTGTAAATGGGTGTTGAATAGAACATAAATGAGCATACTTGGAAATAATATCAACTACCACCATGATGACTGATTTATTGTCCGATTTAGGTAAGTCTACAATAAAATCCATAGAGATATCCCGCCAAATAGCAGGTGGAATCGGAAGCGGTTGTAGTGTGCCAGGAGATTTGACTGTTTCGCCCTTGTTGCGTCGAAACACATCACATTCATCCACAAAATTATGAACGTCATGTTTCATACCATGCCATAAAAAATAATGTTTGACCCGGTCATAGGTTTTGGTAAACCCGGAGTGCCCAGCTGTGGGTGTAGCATGAAGCTCAGAAAGTACCGTGGATTTAAGTTTTGATTGTTTACTTAAATACAAATGACCTTTGTATCGAAGCTCACCATTGAACCAAGAGTACCCTAGGGAAACTAGAGAATTAGACTGCAATTGTTGTATCATATGCTAACTTTTGGGATCGTGTATCCATTCCTGGCGAACAACTTGAAGCCAATATGGTACAATGAAGGAGAGAGAAAAAATGGACCCTTCATCTTCATATTTTCTGGAAAGTGCATCAACAACCACATTGTCTTTTCCTTTCTTGTAAATGATCTCATAATCATATCCAAAGAGCTTA
>SNQJ01S0216565.1:0-15467 GCA_010110895.2 Picea sitchensis | reverse complement strand
ACTTTCATTTTTGAGCATTTTTCAAGCCCTGTCAGGCTTCTGGATCTGATTTCGGATCAATCTATCCATTTTTTTGCTTGATTTGTTTGATTTTACTAATGCACTACGATTATGACTTAGGTTTCTGAAACTCCCTAAGAATATCTCTCTTAATTTCTTCTATGGACCTCATTTTTCCTACTTGTGTAGTCACCTTGTACTTCACATACCACGTTAGAGTTCTATCTATGAAAGTGGTCTCCAACTGCGTAATCTTTGATGTTTAATCTATGATCCTATTCATAGACAAGATAAAATCACACATGAACAAATTCTATTCTTCATTTTCCTTACCTATCCCGTGGAACATGAGTAGCCTTAGTTTTGTATCTTGATTCACCATTTTTAATCTAGTGCTATGTCCTCTTGAATAATTGCTAGTTTTTGGTGATCTTGGTCCTGATACTCTTCCCTATGAAGTATTTCAAAATTCTTCTTCTTCTTCACTCATATCCTATCTTATTTCTTCCTCTACTCTTATTTCCACATTGTTTTCTATTCTTTCATCTTGGTTGCAAATGCCCAAGGGGGGTGATTCAAAGAGGGGCTTCCTCCATCTTCTCTCATCATCTCCTATGAGGTGTCCTAGAGATCTTCCTACATGTAGTTGTAAAATACCAATCACTAAAGATAAAGCCTCCTCCCCTTCCTGGAGGGGTACTTCACCATCCTCTTCTAATTCAATGCCTCATATTCCTTTGAGTTTGTGGAATCTCTCAACATTCGAGGGGATTGAACTTCGTCATCTCTATTTTCACCTATTTTTTTCTGCTAAGTCTCATCTCTCATCTCTTATTTTTTACATTTCAATTTTTTTTGTGTAAGCTATAAATCCTAATCATTAGTTTTATTAAGGGTTCAAAATATTATTAGAGGTTCAAATTAGTATTATGCTGAGAGAAAATGAGGGATACTTATCCTTGTTAAAGGAGGATAGCGGAATTATACACATGTTTGTATGATTGTTTGATGACATAATTATCTTTAAATCTTTTCATTTGAGATATATGTCATATCATGATCTATGATTCATGATTACTGTTGACCCTTGACTAAGTTTTGGGAATTTCTTGGTCATGTTGACCTATTTCGAGACTTCGACAGCTTGTCGAAGGATGAGCACAAGACAAAGTGGATATCATGGGATGTCGGCCCACTTTTGGATCCTTTTTGGGTTTTTAGGAATATGTAACGGTAAGGGGATGTCGGCCCATGGGTTTACCCATTTTTAGGCCTATTTTGTATATATATATATATGTCTAGGCCATATAGAGGAGAAGTGGATGATATATCTATGTGATGTAGGCTAAGTGCCAAGAGTTGGATCTGTGTGATCAAGGATTTGTGCATTCTGTGTAAGACTTGCAGAGCTGAGTGCAAGTGGTTGTGAAAGATTGTGAAGGGATTAGTGTTGTAACAAAGGGAAGAAGGATCTAGTGAGCTGCACAGATCTTATGTCCTGTGCGGAGTAAGGGTTTGATTCTTTATTCTTGTAACCAATTGACCGAAGACTATAAATAAGAAGAGTTGGTGGACGTAGCCCCAAGAGAGGGGTGAACCACGTAAAACACTGTGTTGTCTTGCTTTGTGCTTGTCTTAATGTGTTTATGTCTCCTTTTGCTAAAGTTCTTGAGATGATTAGATAGATATGCTTATGCTTAGTACTAATGATAGGTAGAATGATAGATCTGATATACATGAATATGCTCAGTGCTTGATCTACCATATCTGACCTATTTACTTATGATAAGTGCTTAAATGCATTAGACCAGTGTTAATGCTGCGACGTTCTGCCTTATAAGTGAAGTGGTTATTGACTGTATATTGAGGAACTGATGGTGCTAAGTACTTTATTAAGTAGTAAAATATTAGATCTTTGTCCTAGCTAAGGTTGCAGACACCTGCGTCCTGCAACCACCCCTGCCTCTACCTTGGGTGAGACTTCATCTTCTTTGTAGGTGTTGTCGAAAGGGTCGGTAGTTAGGGTTTTTTTGGTGCACTGTTGTAGCGTTGAACCTAGGGTATACCCCTGTCCCAACAAGTGGTTCTGTTGCTGGGATATGGAACTGAGATTGCTGGGAACTGAGAAAGAAGAATCTTTGTGCAAAGATTCATCTTAAAGTTGTGGAATCTCTGTGTGTAGATCTATGCCTAGCGCGCAGTATTCTACTTGATTTATAAAGCCCCGTGCTAAAGAAAGAAGCCCGATTTGAAGAAAGGAGAACAGATCTAAAGAAAAGAGGTAAGATCTATAAGCTCCGTGCTCTGATAAAGGTAAGAATAGTGAAAATTTCTGATCTGAAAGCTTTGTTCTTTGTAAAAGTAAGATAAGTGAAATTTTTTGTTTCTAGAGTATGGATCTAGGTATGTTTAATAGAGTCTGTCCTAGTTTGAAATATAGGGAATTACTAGATGAAAGAAGGTTTTATGTGAATAGATATGATAATAATAATGAAATATATGTTATACCTATGCATAGAAAGAATGTTTGGACTAACAAATGGATGTAGGATCCTAGAAAGAATTTGTTGCAGATTAGCTTCCATGATTTTAGTGCGCAGTAAAGAAGAGGATGGGGATCATTTAAAAGAAAGAGAGAATTAACCCTCTGTTACAATTACATAAGACTAGGACATCTTGCTAAGGAATTCCCTGGAAGAAGACCTAGTTTCGTTTGTTGTAAGGCTATGGACCATGAAGTGTTGGATTGCCCTAGAATGATCGCTAATCTTGAAGGAATGAATCTGAATCAAGAAAACCCTAAGGAAGATCCAGAAATAGCAGAACCTCAGAAAGAATCAAAGAAAGCATTGCTATAGATAAAAGAAACCCTGAACAACCACCATGTCAAATTATCAGAGATTTTCAAAGAAAAATAATGCATTGAAGCAAGATCTCGCACTTCAGATGACATTAAGAAGTGAATGCATGCATCAAGTTGTTGTTGTCTTGCTACCATGGTGGATATTTGTGGTTGAATCACCGCATCATAGTGGATATGACATTGATCAACTAGATCACAGGGCTGAGCATGAAAGGCCCTAACCACAGGAGTTTTATCCCGGAAAGACTGTAGATCATGCTTTGGCACAGAAGATTAAAGACACTTACATGGATGTTGAAAAAGGGACGCGAGGCTACAAGGTAGCCTCCATCAAGAATGGCACAATGTGCCTCACATTTTAGATGATTGTAGGGAATTTTGTTCACAAGAATCGACCAACCCAAGTCACGGGGTTCATAGTCGACCTCGCAGGAAAGTGTGCATAAGGAATTCAAATGAATTGGGAGAAGTACCTCGTAAACAAGCTAGAACTGAACTGCAGGAAAGTGCAGGACCAAGGATATGAGTTCCACTTCAGCTGGCTGCTCATCTTGATCACTTTTATTTCATGGGAGATGACGGAAGGTGCGACCTTCCCAGACATCAAGCCCTTTGAACCATTGGCCGCAAAGTTTAGTACACTGTGGTACTCCAGTGACATGAACAAGCAGTGGCATAAAATGTCATCTTCCACACCTATTACAACCAACTGAATATTGCTATCCAGTCTGAGCCTCGTATAACCCTGAACACTCTCCACAGGTTCAGAACCTTGATGAAATTCAGCACAGACCACCATTTCATCTATATCATAGCACACATTGATGAGAATAAACAACAGCTACAGTCATACTACAAGCTGACAGAGGAAGACTTAGAAGAGATTACTAAGGAGTGGTCGGTGGACCTCCTCATCCTAGCAGATCTCGCAGAGCTATCTGATATTGACAGTCCAGAATCAGTACGCGATACACTTGGACTGAGCAAGACCAAGAAAAATGAAGAAGCTCAAGATGTAAGAAGTACCTTGGCGAAGAATGCTTCTATCTCACCTGAGAAAAAAGGTAATGGCAGAGAGATAGATGGCACATAAGTGGAGCAGAAGAAAGGAGAGGTTACACCACCTAGAGATGAGGAGGACCCCTCGAAGAAAAGGAAGTTTTCCCCTCCAAAACCTTCCTCAAGGAAGAAATTGAAAGAAACCAAGACTAAGTTTGAGACCACCCTCACCTCAGACGAATTTGACTTCATCATTGCAGCACTGAAAAATGCCTCACTGGAGAGAGAAGAGAAGTAAGAAGCTAAGAAGGAGGAGGTTTTCAGTCAGATCAAGGTTGAACTTCAAGAAGTGCAGCATGCACTACAGTCCATCCATGCAGTTTCTACTATGCTTCTATCACCAGAAACACCAGAAATGGGAGATGAGCTAGCTCAACTCCACCAGATCGCTGATACAGTCAAATCTCGCCTTTGATGAGCATAGGAGGAGACAACATAAGACACCCAGGCTTTGGCGCAAGCAGAGGGAGATATTCTAGAGCAGTGCAGTAATGTAGAAAGAGAGAAGCTTGCTCTGCAAGAGAATTTCGATGAAGAAAAATCTCAGATGCATAAAAAAAAGAAACAGTTGCTCGGAGAGCAACTTGAAGTTAAGGAAATGGTTCACAAAACACTTCTCTCTATGAAAATCATTGAAGTAAAGGTCGAAGAATGAGTTCCAAAGTAGGTGGAACAACTTGAAGAAGTAATCCAGCAGCTCCAGCAGCGCATAGCAGACTTGGAGCTCCACACTATGCCCAAGACCCCTCAAGACATACGAGACCAAAGGGAAGAAACTACCTACAACATAGTCGACAGATTAAAATCTCTTACCTTGGAGTGCAAGTAGCTGAGTAATCGCAGGGCTCAGACCTATGAAAAAATCACTGAGAACCCAGAGTTACAGGCACTGGAGTCGCAACTCCAGGAAGAGAATAAACACGTCGATACATTACAGGTGTAGCTGAAGGCTCTGTCAACTGTATACAGAATGAAGAGGTTTCATGAACAACGTACAACTCAACATCATATCCGTATAATTCAAAGAAAAGTGATGGAATTCACTCAACAACTTCAACTTGTGCACAATAAGGTATACCTGTTGTTTACAGAGTTCGAGAGCCAAGGAGAAGAGCTAGAACAACTCGTCATCACAACATAACAACACCTAGAAGGACCAGTGAATGATGCAGTGATCCAGGAGTTCACTGAACAAGAGGCCACAAAAAATCAACATGTCGAAGACTCTCGAGCCAAGATTAAGGAATTTGAGGCAGAATTGGTTAGGCCAGAGTGACTCAGGACAAGTCACAAGTGAGTGTTGGGGGCTTGTTGGCCCTTGACCAAGTTTTGGGAATTTCTTGGTCATGTTGACCTATTTCTAGACTTCGACAACCTTTCGAAGGATGAGTGCAAGATGAAGTGGAGATCACTGGATTTCAGCCCACTTTTGGATCCTTTTTGGGTTTTTGGGAATATGTAACAGGAAGGGGATGTCGGCCCATGGGTTTACCCATGTTTAGGAATATTTTGTATATATATATATATAGATAGATGTATAGGCCATATAGAGGAGAAGTGGATGATATATCTATGTGATGTAGGCTAAGTGCCAAGAGTTGGATCTGTGTGATCAAGGCTTTGTGCATTCTGTGTAAGACTTGCAGAGCTGAGTGAAAGTGGTTGTGACAGATTGTGAAGGGCTTAGTGTTGTAACGCATGGAAGAAGGATCTAGCGAGTTGCACAGATCTTCTTTCCTGTGCAGATTAAGGTTTTGAGGCTTTGTGCTTGTAACCGATTGACCGAAGACTATAAGGAAGAAGAGTTTTGTGGACGTATCCCCAGGAGAGGGGTGAACCACGTAAAACACAATGTTGTCTTTATTTGTGCTTGTATTAATGTGTTTATCTGTCCTTTTTCTAAAGTGCTTGAGATGATTAGATAGATCTGCCTATTCTTAATACTAATGATAGGTAGAATGATAGATCCGATATACATGAATATGCTCAGTGTTTGATCTACTATATCTGACCTATTTACTTATGATAGTTCTTAAATACATTAGATCAGTGTTAATGCTGCGAAGTTCTGTCTTATAAGCGAAGTGGTTATTGAATTTATATTGAGGAACTGATGGTGCTAAGTGATTTATTAAGTAGTAAAATCTCATATCTATGTCCCAGCTAAGGTTGCAGACACCTGAGTCCTGCAACCACCCCTGCCTCTACCTCAGGTGAGACTTCATATGCTTCGCAGGTAAAAAATGGCTAGTAGTTAGGGTTTTGTTGGTGCGCTGATGTAGCGTTGAAACCTGGGTCTTCCCCTGTGCCAACAAATACCCAAGTTAGTAAGATTCATATTCAAAGTCTAAATCCATCCAAGAAAGAAAAAGGACAAATTTGGTCGAGCGTTGTTAGCACTTTGTAAATTTGTTCGGCTGATAAAACAAAAAACATAGGTAACCTACAAACCAACTTTAGAGATGGGTACTAGCCTTTTCAGATCAGAGAGGGCTCTCTCATGTCACTTGGTGTTTCTTTGAAAATCAATGGATAGGTTTTGTTGTTTTGGGTTTTTTTTATAAATTTGCTGGTAAGGAAGGGGAGGGACACTTAGGGCTATGGAGTCAAAGTTTTGAAAATTAATGGAAACACTGACTAGCCAATAAAACTCTCTAGAGGATAAAGGTTAAATGAGGTGATGAATCTGAGTTATAAATTGAACTTTGCAGAGTGTAAGAGGAAAGGAGAAAAAAAGTAACTGCATAAGAGCATTAATGAAATGAATTTTGAATTAGTTAGGAAGAACTTAACATAGTTTAAATTTCTTAAGACAAGAGCATCACAAGATGAATTCTGGGCCTTTAAAATATCCAATTTAAACAAAATACAATGTAAATGGAATCATAACTACATGAAATACATACAAAGAGAGAATAAAAAACTAAGACCACCACCATTAGAATCTTTTCATGGAAACTTCAAGACTTATGCATGTGTATTCAATTCAGCTTCAGAAAATTACAAATTAAGTTCCGAATAGCTAAAATCATGCCTTTTCACTTTTTCTAAGATTAATACATTTGGAACCTCTAATACTTATACAATTCAAGTTCCTTAGGTTTGAAACTGATTATCATAACCAAAATGAAACGTTTTAGCTTCTGAAACTGATTACAATAATTACAAATGACAATTTCGGTATTGGAACCGATTACAATGATTAACAAGGAAATGTTTGATGATATGGATTCTAACTCCTCTGATGTTTCAGATCCTTTCTTTGCAACTTGTTCTATTCTGGTCTTCCACCTGGTATGCTATCTTCGGTGACACCGGGACATCATTTACTAGACCCTGGAAAAATGCACTTTGTCTTACCCAACCGTACTATAACCTTCTATTGTAAGTTAGAAAGGATGTCATAATCCATTATTCCTTTGATCAGGATCTCCAGGTCAATGCAGGAGGCATATTCCATGACTGGTAGTCCAATTTTCACTTTTTTGATCTAATTCAGAATCTCAAAATCTATAATCATATGTTCAACCAGGGTTTCTCCTTTCAGGTTTTCCTCCAGGGTTTCAAACTTGGAGTGATTCATTCTGCACTGAGTGAGGCAAGTATTGTATTCTTCTTGATCACATAAATTTCCTTTTCCATCCCAAAATGGTGGGAGGCCTTTAATAAACAATTCTTCAAACAAATCCTTGAACTCTTGCACACTTTTCTCCATCCGTGTTTACCAATAACCCTCCTGGACCATATGATCAATGCAGTTCTATATTTGACTCCAATGGTATGAATTTCTGCACTAGGGATGGATTTGATCATATTTACGACATTTTGGGCCCACTCTGATGGTTTCTTTGATAAAGTCTCATTCACAACAATGGACCTACTTCTGGCTATGATGGCCATGTTGTCTTTATCATTGATGAAGTTTAAATACATTCTAAACTTGGCAACTTCAAAATCTATAGAATTCCAGATGATATGCTTGGCTCCCTACAACAGTCCTTTTCCTCTTAATCTTATTTTCAACTTGTCTATCCTTTCCTGCAAGGCTCCATTCTCCTTTTGAAGTTGAGTAATTCTTTCATCCTTTGCTTTCATTTCCTGCTTCAATTTCTCTATGTCCCCTTTTAAACCCTTGATCTCTCCTACCTTCAGGATAACTTGTGACAGTGCCTGGACAAGTCCTTCAGTGTTTGTCCCAGCTTCTATAGTGGGAGGTACAACTACATCCATGTTCAACAATTCTGTTTTCTCTTGTGACCATTTCATCTTTTCTTTCTCTAGCTGAAACACCTTGGCTTTGTAGTCCAATGCCTCTTGTTGAAATGCTTCTTTTTCTTATTCTAGAGAAACTAATTCTGTTGTTTGTGGATGATATATGGTAGACATTTTCAGTTTCTTCTTCAATCTTTGAATTAGTTTGTCTTTTTCATCCAATGAGGATTTCACCCATTGAGGGCCTTCAGATTATAGCCTCTTGACCCGAGTCTTCCAAGATCTATTGGATTCCTTTTCTTGCCTCAACTTCCCTTCCAATTTTATTGCATAAGATGACATCTTTGAATTCTTTGAGCTTAGACTCAAGTAATCATAATACAACATATCACTGGTATTCTTGTGGAATTTGACTTTGTCTGGGGAACTGATGTTGTCATACTTTATATTGATCTCAGATACTTTGTCTTCATCTGCAATTGCTATATTAAAGGTCTTGTTCTCAATATCCCTTACTATTAATAAAGAAGATTTGTGTTGAGAAATATTTTCCACTTCAAGGACTAAATCCCTCATCTCACCCATAGCCATGTTTCATTTCTCAGTATATTTCTTTTCCAAATATTCTTTAGATTGATAAAATGCCCCATATGTCTTATCAAAGATGTGTTTTTTGCTTCTAAAGGTTCTTGATATGCCTTCACTTTGGATCTTTCTTCCCTTTTCAACTTCTACAGTGTTAGTACCACTCTCCACAATATCCAAATTAACTTGTTCTTTATTCTCTTCCTCCTCTAAATCCACTATCTGTGGAGACTGTGTAATATTCATCTTCTTAGGGGCATTCTATTGATCACTGGTGCCCATGGAATCTGAAATGCTTCTCTTGTTGTAAACACTTACCTTGGGGACTTTGAATATCAATTTCTGAGGTGCTTGTTGTGTTTGACTCTGTTGCAAGGTTGCCTCCACTTGTTGTGTTTGAGTTGGTTGCAATATTGCTTCCATATCAGCACATACTTCTAGGTTTGCTAGCTTATCAAAACCCTCAACATGTTCATGCTCATAAGGGGCCTGTTTTTTCATCAATCTTCTCTTTGATATGATTTGATGTGGATCATATATTCTTCCCTGTAGCTGTGAAAAACCAAACTCTTTGAGCTTTTCTTGAATCTGAGATAGGCATGATCTAGTTTTGACAATGAAGGGGCCAATGATAAAATGGAATTTGAGGTTGGAGGCTTTGTGCAATTTCAAGAAATGATCTATCTCAGATATAATTCTCTGCCTGATGAATTCAAGGGAAAAGACTCTGGGGGTTAGAAAAAATGGAAACAAATAAGGGAATTCATGAAAACCATAAACCCAAATTACTATTGAATGCATGAACAGTGCCCAGTCCCCTACTCTGCTTTCTAGATTTGGCTGTAGATAGCTCCTCATGTCATCCAGAAATCTAGGTAGGATGGTGTTGAAAATCAAACTATAAACCCTGGACATGACTTTGTTGATGAATATGAGAAATGTAATCCTCTTACATTTAGTTGATATGAATGCTGCTTCAGGAAATTATCTCTTATTTGTTTCCAGGAAAATATTCATCAAATGGGTATAATATCTAAAATGCCTTAGAGAGAGAAAATTCACTAGCTGTTTAGGGATACTATCATCTATGAATTGATCAAAACTAATACGGATTTACAGACCAGAATCTGACTGAAAAAATGTCAACAGGAAACCCAACATGAACTTGACCACATGTTTGTCATTATATAGACCTAAAATTTGACTCAACAGGAAACATACCCATTGGACCTCAATAACCATTATACTCATATTCATTGTCAAAGACATACTCTCTGAAAGATGTTCTGGTTTGATAACTGTCTGTAAAAACAGATCTCTGAATTTTGATGGAAACTCTTTGTATAACCTAATTAGATTTTCTTCATTGAAACGTTAAGACACTGCGAATAAAGACTCAGGTATACTGAGGGAATCTCGAATTGATATACTGTCTACCCTACACATGACCTCAGGCCCCTGTTTATTTATGATGAATTTCTCTTCCTGTGAATACTGCTTTGCACACCAACCTATGAATTCGGGAAAAGGGAAAGCGACTTCGAAAACATAAGGGACTATGGTGGCCTAGACTGCTTCAAGGAATGGTATATGCTTTCCTACATTATTGAACATATTGCTTATGGACACAAATATGGGAGAAATGGTGATTTCGATGTCAAAAACATTTGAATCTCATACAATTAGGGATTCTTCATTCGACATAGGGTCTTTCTCTGCTATTGAAGTTACGATAGGTTCCATGGTGGTGATGAAAAATACCTGGAAATGAGCAGAAATGGTGTGCATTAGCGCACTATGAAGTTGAAGTCGGATGAAGGTGGTCGCACCAAGTTTCAAACGGTCCAATATTTTTGAAATAATAATAAAATACATGACAAACACCCTTTTATACCTTTTCCAAATTTTGGGGGCGTGAGGAAGTGGTTTGGGGCAACCCACTTTTCACCCCGAAATGCATCTAATGGCACCGAGTGGTCCTAACTGAAAACCACACTTTATATTTCGGCCCGCTTTTTGAAATTATCCTCTACGCTACTTCTCCCCCCAAAATGATGCTCGACTATCGATCTAGAGTGCTCGCGATCTGTGACGTATCGGGTCCCATCACCATAACGCCCCCATCAGACTTAGCCTCTTCCTACCATATTTAGCCCTGTCCTCTAGTTTTTCAAGCTTCCAAATTGGTTTAGCACCTCGCTAAGTCTTGAAATATTTATTTCACACGAAAATTTTAATGGTGATAACAAGCACTGCAGGAACTTCCACTTGTCCTTGGTTGTGATCACTTCGAGCACTTTGGGGAGTCTTGGAAGTTATGGATTATAATACAAATCTCATGAGAATGAATTTTTTTTTTTTATCAAGTACCTGATGTAAGCCATAGCATGCAAAGATGGGTTGTATCTTCATTTTTACATGTCAACCTTCCAGAAGGTCACACAGATGAGGTTTTTCTAAACATATTTTCAAAACTGGCACATTATTTGTTATCAACAATAGCTGGTTGATTTGAATTTTCACCCATAGAGCTAGTAGATCCCCTATTATTCTCATTACACAATAGACATATCCC
This sequence comes from Picea sitchensis, assembly GCA_010110895.2. Lineage (NCBI taxonomy): Eukaryota > Viridiplantae > Streptophyta > Pinopsida > Pinales > Pinaceae > Picea > Picea sitchensis. The sequence goes on along the minus strand of SNQJ01S0216565.1, from coordinate 4,173 downwards.
TTCTCTGTATCCAAGTGCCTATTCTTCAGGTCATAACTATGCATATGGGTAAAGGTGGACACGTGAATAGGAAAGATCCTGAAGGGGCCGAGATCATGGAGGCTTATGAAGACAATCACTACATTTTTTATCAGGCATGTTGGTATCTATTATGTATTAAGCTGGATGGTCATCATTATGTTGCAACTAGGGTATTTTCTGAGAGTTTCAATGGACAATGGACCCAAATTGCAAACATGGTCATGCAAGTTACAAAATAATCCATAGTATCTTCTTGCAACCTCTTGATTGATGGAAAAAAGTGACTTAAAAATAAATTGATTACAAAAGGAGATGTAAATAAAATTTTTAAACCCAAACACAGAGACCCTAATTAGGACAAATCAATTCCTAGATATTGGATTGCTGATGAATGTATGGAATCCTTACTCATGCTCAAAATATTCATCACTTGTGAGGGGTGCTATTCTACTGTATTTTTATTTCTTCTACGATTTTTTCTTCATCTCGAAGGAATTAGGAGGATGAATCTACCTTATTACTTCTTGAGGGATATCAACAAGATGACCATTAAGGTCCAAGAAAACCCCAAAACCCCTCTTCAAAATTTTTATCATTAGGGCTTGATTAAAGTACTTGTCAAGACCGAGCTGGGGAAATTGTAGAAGACTTGGGATCAATTTTTGATCCAGTTGGGTTTTGAGAAGGAAGTGCATCCCCCTACTGCACAATCACATGATAATGTTGTTAAGTCTGAACAAGAAACTCCACCTCGCACCAGTCGATCAACTAATGCAAAGAAGGGAAAATGAATAACCTGCTTAAAGACTCCAGATGAGCCTATAAATGCTACATAAACCAACCAACAAGAAGATGTAGGGTCTTCTAGCATACTAGGATGAGGTAAGAACCCATTGCCTTTTGCACAAAAGAATTATTCTAAAAGGGCCAAGAGGTTAGATAAACCTAGGATTTTCATGGAAGACCAACAACCTAAAAAAATAATAGAATTCAAAGATCCCGTACAACCTTAAGAGCCTATCCTAGAGGTCACTCCTCATGCCCCAAGATCCTTTGAAGATAATATTTCTAAGCATAGAATTTTGATAAGGAAACGAAGCACAAGGCCTCAAAATAAGTTCAGGATGAAGTCTAAAGAAGGGTATAAACCTGCTATCACAGAGAAGTTCATAATTATCGATGAAGAACTTGCTAAACCTATGGAGAAGCCATATGATAGTAATAAAATCCCTGTAATCAATCTAGAGAGGAACAAATCTAAAAAGGGAAGTTTGACAATGAATTAAAAGACACCTAGATATACAAACAAAGTCCTTTCCAGAAAATAGGGTAAGAAGAATGTGAAAGGATCAAACCCCAAGATTGGATTTGAAGGGGGTAAACCTACCAGAATGAAAAGCAGATCTCAATCCAAGCAAACTAGAAGGAACAATTTGGATTTACTAGATGAATCAACTTCATCTATTTTTCACGAAGATTTGATAGTTTGAGAACTTCACCTCTTATACAATTCCTAAAACTGTAATTTATGATGATGGAGTATGGGATAACCTTTTTGTTTCTCATTTCTAAGGTATCATGCTTCTTTTTGTTATGGTCAGCTGCAGACTGAGTGAAGAAAGAAATAAAAAATGTGCAAAGTTAGTTTTTTGTATGTCACTATAGGAAGTTCCCATAGTCACACATACAAAAAAACATGGGCGCTACATGAATGCATGTAGCAGCCGATTTTGCTGCTAATCTCACCCAATTTCATATTTGTGTAACATAATAAGGATATAATTATTCTAACATTTTATGGATCATGTTATGAAGCTATACACCTTTTGTTAAAAGGTTATATTGGGTTACAAAGATAAATGAAGATTGGTCATCGGGACTGAGTTTTCAAACGCTGGATTCGTATGGATTTTTGAAGATCAGATATATCTGGGAAGGATAGAGAGGACACTGTAGTGTTATCATCTGAATGGAGAACAAGTCAATCAAATAGTTTTTTATGCAAGGTTGTTGCCTTGATCCTAGGAAGATTTTTGTAAAACTATTATGATTTTTTATATCGACAGTCAAAGGATGAAATTCATTATGAGTTTTTGTAGGGATTGGTTTTGAGTTGTCCCTGATCATCAAGATCGACCATAAGTACATGTGACTAATTCAAAACAATGTATATGAAATGATGTAGAAGAATAAAGGGTTGGATCCATGGTTTTTGACTTAAAAGTTCTTATTATTAAACTATTTTTTATCCATCCTACCTATGTAAATATTTCAGTTGTTAATGAATTTGATGGTTGGTGTGTATATCTCATCTTTGTTCATCACTTCTATTTCCTCATATTGAACATATAATTACTGTTATATTCTATATGACTATATGTATGTTCTGAAAATGTTTCTCTATTTTGTGTAGTGCAAGCTTTGCCACATGTGTGTTTGAGTCTTTTAAATCTTGTTCAGAAAGGATTTATGAGTGTAGGTTTATTCTTCTACTAGTCAAATATATTAAAGAACATATGCTCTTTGATTATTGTCAGTTTGTTTTTCATTAATTCTCCTTAGTCATACCTTATACTCTTTTTACTCCAACTGAAGTTTTGTTTACTTGATCTTCTGCACATAGGGAATTCATTCTAATAGCTCATTCATCTAGCTACATTGATATCAAGAGTGTGATCCCTCCACCTTTCTAAAACTATTTTCCTCAAAACATTTTTAAACAAGGTGTTCTAGGCTTAACTCAATAGCAGTATTAATTTGACTTCTAGCGCCAACAATATTTAACCCTACTACCACTACTTATGATATCTTCACTAAATACCCTACTCGTAATTCCATGTCTCTTCGATGACCTATCTTCTTCTATGCTCCTCTCTAAAAAAACATTCTCTCCCACACATCCTCCTGGTGTGGTCTCCTTCCTCTTCATTCTCAATCTAACCCCTCACCTTTCACCCCTTGATATATTATTTCCACTCCTCCATTCTACTTTCCTCCTTAGGTCAACTCTTCTTATGTATATTTCAATTCTTTCTCTCATATGCTCTTATGGGTAGATTGTCTCCTCACCTCATCTCAACCTCTTCTGGATGCTCTCAATATGATCTATCTTCTCTCTCTCCTCCCCTTATTTTCATCCCCCCTAGTTATAAGGGGTTTACTCATCCATCCTATCTGGCTCCATGCACATCATTCCTTTCTCTCTGAACAACATCATGATCCACAATGATATTTCTTCCAACAATATATTCTTAGGACCTTCAACAAAATTTATTTCAGCCTCATTGAAAGAATCACTTTATTCTATGGAGAACTCAATAATATATCCCTCCTTTACTCATGAAAACCATAATTCGATTGCTCGATACCACTTATTATCCAGTGCTTTTAGTTTGTTGAATGTAGTATGGTCCTAGGCTAGTGGTTCTTGAGGTCTTAGAGCAACATTAATGACGATTTTCCTTTTCATCCATTCATATAACAAACATGGAAAATAAATAAAGAAAATCTCATGCAAATCAATATAGATATACCTCTCTTTCCAAATTCAACATTGGTTATCAGACCCTTGTTCTCTTGTTATGAAAACTCATCTTCCTTCGCAGACAAACAATCTTGTATTTCCTCTTGAGATGGATTCCACCTCATTCTCTCCCTTCATCATGCAATACAAAACCTTTAGGTCTCGACAACGAAACCATTTGCTGGCTTGTTTATGCACATCCTTCCTAACACTAGGGGGTTGATGACCCAGGGTTCATCTAGAGTTGACCAACAAAATACTAATGCATCAACATATCAATCTTTAGTTGAGGATTGAAGAAGGTATCACTTGAAACACTATGAGAATCACAGAGACCATATGGTCTTGTGTCGGATACGAAGGGATAAAGAAAACAAGGAAGCCACTCGGGTTGTCATTCTTTCATTCAATCATAACCCATTAATAGACTAACGCCATAAACCATTAATGCAATCACCCTTTAAACTTAGAACATACACATCAAGTAATAAAGATAAATTCAACTTTATATTATCTCCATTAAACATCAAAATGCATACATCAACAAATCCACATTACACAGGGAATCACACTTTGTGCTCTAATCCATTCTATAGCTCTTGCATTACAATGTGTAAATGTGTTGACCT
>SNQJ01S0216564.1:11303-26770 GCA_010110895.2 Picea sitchensis | reverse complement strand
TTAAATAAAATATTTATTCTTTTATATTGGTTGATAAATTCAAATAAATATATGTTGTTCAATTAATTTATGAAAAGTGGAAAATTGTCCAAAGTTTTGTGACACTGATTCACCCCCTCCCTCTCAGTGTCAAGTGTCCATTTAAACAGTTAACTATGTGGCGAATTGTCTTGAATGTCAACAAGTGAAATATGAACATAGACATCAAGCAGGATTATTACAACCACATGCGATTCCTAAATCAGAATGGGAATTTATATCGATGGATTTTATTGTTGGATTGCCATTGATGGCAAGGAGACGCGATTCCATTTTTGTAGTTTTGACACTTTGATGAAGAGTGTGCATTTTATTCCAATTCGTATGACATATCAAGAACTTGACATAGCTAGATTTTTTGTTAATGAAATTGTAAGATTGCATGGAGTACTAAGAAAGATAATATTTTATCGAGGATCGGTATTCAGGTTCATTCTAGGAGGTTCGTTCCTGTTTACAAGTTGGGTCTTGTATGAGGATTGGATTCCTCACATCTCAGTTGGATATGAGATCAACAAGCTAGGACTTGTTATGAGGGTTGGATTCCTCATTTCTCAGTTGGATATGAGAACTACAAGCTGGGATGAGATCAACAAGCTAGATCTTGTTATGAGGGTTGGATTACTCATTTCCTCAGTTGAGAACTACAATTTGGGTCTTGTAACAGAGAGCTAGGTCTCTCATAATTGTTTGAAGATGAATATATTCAAAGATTGATCTTATGTATCATTCAAGCACAATAAATAAAATATTTATTCTTTTATATTGGTTGATAAATTGAAATAAATATATGTTGTTCAATTAATTTATGAAGAGTGGAAAATTGTCCAAAGTTTTATGACACTCCATCTACCCTCCCTCTCAAAGTGTCAAGTGTCCATTTAAACAGTTAACTATGTGGCGAATTGTCTTGAATGTCAACAAGTGAAATATGAACATAGACATCAAGCAGGATTATTACAGCCACATGCTATTCCAAAATCGGAATGGGAGGTTATATCGATGGATTTATTGTTGGATCAAGCATTGATGGCAAGGAGATACGATTCCATTTTTGTAGTTTTGACACTTTGATGAAGAGTGTGCATTTTATTCCAATTGCATGACATATCAAGAACCTGACATAGCTAGATTTTTTGTTAATGAAATTGTAAGATTGTGAGAGTACTAAGAAAGATAATATTTTATCGAGGATCGGTAGCCTCAGGTTCATTCCAGCGTGTCTGCTCCTCGCTACAAGTTGGGTCTTGTAGGATTGGATTCCTCACATCTCAGCTTGATCTGAGATCAACAAGCTAGGACTTGTTGGTGAGGGACTGTGGATTCCTCATTTCTCAGTTGATCTGGGAACTACAAGCTGGGTCTTGTAACAGTGAGCTAGGTCTCTCATAATTGCTTGAAGATGAATATATTCAAAGATTGATCTTATATGTATTCATTCAAATAAATAAACAAATATTTATTCTTTTATATTGGTTGATAAATTCAAATGCTATGTTGTCTAATTAATTTATGAAAAGTGAAAATTGTCCAAAAGTTTAAGACACTGATTCACCCCCCTCTCTCATTGTCAAGTGTCCATTTCAACAGTTAACTATGTGGCGAGTTGTCTTGAATGTCAACAAGTGAAATATGAACACCAACATCCAAGCGTGATTATTACAGCCACATGCGATTCCTAAATCGGAATGGGAATTTATATCGATAGATTTTTTATTGTTGGATTGCCATTGATGGCAAGGAGACACGATTCCATTTTTGTAGTTTTGACACTTTGATGAAGAGTGTGAATTTTATTCCTATGCACATATCAAGCAAACCTATTATAGTTAGATTTTTTGTTAATGAAATTGTGAGATTGCATGGAGTACTAAGAAAGATAATATTTTATCGAGGATCGGTATTCACTGGACATTTTTGGACTAGTTTTCCAAGAGGATTTGGTCAGGAATTTAAATTTTGGTACCACATATCACCCTGAAACAAATGGACAAACAAAAGAAATTAACCACTATTAGAAGATATGATCTGAATGTATGTGATTGATCAACATAAATGATGGGAGGAACTTTTACCATTGGTATAATTTACGTACACAACAGTTACCAGAGTTCGGTAAAGATGACACCTTTTGATTTTCTCTACGGATGACCATGTCGGACACCTTGAGTTGGAATCGACTAGAATATAGGTATTGGTGGGACCAGAAGTGAATCAGGAAATGGAAGATCATATGTGAATCATAAATAAAATGAATAACGAAGTGCAAGATTGACAAAAGAGTTGTGTTGACATGCGCATCATATAGACCGTATCTATGAGGTTGGTGATAAAGTGTTTTGTGGGTGAAATCCGCATAAAGAGTTCAATTTTTGAAATGGTGATAAACTCTCTCCAAGGTTTGTGGAACCTTCAAAGTTATAGAAATAGTATATTCCAATGGCTTACTGATTATCCTTACCTAATTCTTTTGAGGCATATGCATGATGTGTTTACCTCAGCTTTGCCGTCATTATATTTCAGATCTGTCACATGATATTGATTTGAGTTCATTGCAGGTATCAGATGAGTGCTCTCATAGCAAATCCAATCCACATACTCAATCAATCATCATACTCGACAGCTATGATGTCGATTGGTTGATCAGGTCAAGGTCTAGTGGGACAATTATAGTCCACATTCTACCACTTGGGAGGATGCACATCAGATGCGTCAACAATTTCTTCCATATTTATTTTAAGAGCTTGATATATATATATATATATATATATATATATATATATATATATATATATATATAGTAGCAACTATAATTATTGTTTTCCGTGTTAGATTGTACAAACTTCAGGATGGAGTTTAAACAAGAGGGGGTGTATAAAATATCGAAATTACACCAACCACATTTTCATACCACCAATTATTCTTTGAGGACAATTTGCGTTCAAGTGATCCCAACAAGCAAACATGGTACACAGATTTGATTTGGTTTATGAGCCTATGCTATGATTTAGTGCATTGAAATTTTGATATGTTATTAATATTGATGTATAGCACTGACATGTATTATGATGAGGTTTCTTTGAGTGTGCAGGAAACATGACATGATGAGGATATTGATGGCATCGATAAAATTACTTGGACTCTGGATTGAGCCAAGGAGTGGATTATTGACTTTGATTATAAGTACTTGTTTTTATTACACATGCATTTTGATGATTTCAGTTATGGATTTAGTGTATAAGAGTTATGAATATTATCTTTGTCAGTGGATGCAAGCATGGTAACGCTTGCTAATCTGACTCACACATGTGGAGTAAAGGGGTCACACATATATTAGATAGATGAGGGAGAGGTATGTTGTCCTTGTCACATCTTATTAACACTCCCACCATGACCTGAACTAAAGGTTGTCAACTACCTTGTTCCAGATAGGTTCACAATGTCATGAGGGAATACTAAGACAGTCGCTCATGGTGTTTTCTGAGGGGCACAAGGTGATTCCTTATTCCTTAGTAAGCCCTTACTCTCACACAAGGTTCACAAGTGGGAGTATTGACTCCAAGCGTCAGACACAACTTCCAAACTAATTCAATTGGTGAGTGCAACCCTTGGAGCACATAGGTGAATCTTAAAGGGAATGTCGGATGAATAAATTAATGAGTTAATAAAATATAGAAGACCTTTTAGAGAATAAAAAAAAAAAATAATTTAGAAATGGTAGAGAGAATATAAATTCATACAAATTTATAAAATGAAACATAATAAAATATAAGTCTAATGGTTATGCCTAAATAAATTTTATAGAAATAGATCTAAGAAATATTAGACTAAATAAATCTAGAAAATGGAGAATAAAATTAAGACATGTGCACAATGTGCGCATAAATTAATAAAAAAGTTATTTTTAATTAAAATAAAATTATTTCATGAGAGAATGGGTTGTCAACACATAGAGCTAGAATTCTAAGTCAACTAGACTCTAAATCCTAACTAATAGAAGATTCATAATCAAAATCCAACCATAAATTAGTTAGGAGACACAATAAAGGATAAATTGGGGAACTATGGGACAATTAGGAGAAAATCTAGGAACATTTATGGTTAAGAAAATTCAAGCATTAATTAAAATAAATAAACATGTGAAACTTGGGGGAAGTGTGACATGTGTGAGGGCAGAATACTATCTAATTTATTGATTAAAAAAATATTTAATTATGAATCAATTGATAAGTGTCAAGACACATATTCTTATAAAAATAAGGAAGAGGAAGGAAGAGAGCACCCTATTGTTGGATGACTGAATGTTGTCAAATTTTGATGTGACTAGTTTACTTCTGTGAGTTGGGCTACAAGATTTCATATAAGAGGTGGAAGCCTCTCCTTGCGAGGGAATCTTGAGCTAGATACTGATATGAATTTATATGTGTGATCTCTTTGAGGCTCGGGGGGCTAATGGGGAAAAAGAGTACCCCTAGCATTGGCTAGGAGGCACCGATGAAGTCGTTGATTAGAAGGAGAAAGGAAACGACATTGCGCAAGCCTCAAGTTGAAGATCAACATCATAATCTATCAATATTCCGGTTACAGTTTTAATATTTTTAGCTAATTTATATTCAAGAGAATTCTCTTGTACAAATAATAGTTTTTAAATCGTTGGTCATAATAGATCATGTGTATTGAATTGTATGATTCTATGTTCTTGGTTTCACAATTTAAGATTTATGCAACCTATTTATTACCTAATCACATATTTGGTTCTTATATCCAATAGATTCACATATTTTCAAATAGATCATGTACAATTCTTGTATAGAAATATTTAAAAGCTTCAATAACAGTTGTGTTATGTTCCTATTTTCATTTGTTAGAATTTTACTTTTGTTTTAAAGAAAGGTAATAAGAATTAATTTAATTTTGATGAATGAATGTTGATCTCACCCCACCTCGTATTGAACAACATTCCAAATTGGTATCGTGAGTTCCTTCACCACAGCCTAACCAATGAAGGAAGATTCTGAGAAACCAATGGATCAACAAGAAGGAATTTCCTCCAACATATCGAGCACCATTGTTCAAAGGAAATGATTATGCATTTTGGAGTATAAAGATGAGAATTTACCTAATGGCTCTTGGATGTGATGTTTTCCTATCTGTGGTAAATTTTTACATTGCACCAACTAATACACCTTCAGATGTTCTTGCAAATAAACTCTGCAATGATAATTCAAGGGTTGTTAATGAAATTATGGGTGGATTAGCAAATCCTATATTTGTAAAAGTGACGCACTGTAAGTCAACAAAAGAAATCTGAGACAAACTTGAATTCATTTATGAAGGAAATGGAAAATTCAAGCAAGCCAAACTTCAAACATACATAGGAAAGTTTGAAAGTCTGAAGATGAAAGGGGAAGAAAACAGTGCAGAATACTTTCAAAGAGTGGATGAAATAGTCATATCAATTAGAGAAGGAGATCATTACCAATGAGATATGATGCCAATGAGATCATTACCAATGAGATATTATGCCAAGGTATCCACCTTTGACTATCAAGAAGACCTTGACAAACTTACAATGTATGAAATTCATGGGATTCTTATAGCCTATGAAATGATAACCAAGCAAGAAAATTCATAAAAAATGGAAACAACCTTCAAAGCATCAAAAGAAACAAAGAACCATGCACATGTGACAAATGAAAATCACTCAGACATATTAGATGAAGAAGAGGCCAATTTTATAAGGAAACTCCAGAAAGGATCTGGGAAATATAAAGGGAAGTTACCCCTTAAGTGCTTCAACCGTGGCAAAGTTGGGCATTTTTCCTCTAAATGTCCCTATCCCAAGAAGGTGGATAGTGATGGTGAAGATACTTATAACCATAAATAACTTAAGAAGAGAAAAATTGGAAATAAGAATAAATTCTACAAGAAAAAGTAAAACTTCTACTCCAAAGAAGACAGTAGTTCATCTGACATGAGTGAAGATGACGAGACATAACTTTTATTTATGGGCATAGAATCTCAAAATAATGTTGTTGATAATGAAGAAAACTCTGAAGTTGAAGGATAATTACACCTTGAAGGGGAACTTACTAGTGCTCTTGAATAAGTGAGAAAATATAAGAAGAAGAACAAATCATTAAGAGAACTATTATTAGAATATGAAGAAAAACAAAAATCGAGAGAAATGAAGTTTTTAAAACCATCAAGGAGTAAGAAAAAATCATTATTGATTTGAAGACTCAACTCCAAGAAGCCAAAAGAATTGAAGAGGTCATAAGTAAAAAACTCAATGAAAAGCAATTAAACCAAGAAAATATAAAATTTGAAATTGTTCTTCTAAAAAGAGAACTTGAGAAAGGAAACAACCAATCATGATTTGAAAACAGTTCAAGAATATTGGATGATATTCTTAACAGTAAAAGATCATGATGCAATAAGTTAGGAATGGCTTATTATCAAAACAATTCTAACAAAGGATTTAACTCTACATCTAAGGAAACTAACAAAAATAAAAAAAAGTTATGCAGCTGTTCTTCAGAGCTCTTTCAAAAGGGAAATAAAATTAAAGACTGATTCTAATCAACATAATTTTTCTCTCCTTTCAAAAGAAAATAAATATAGAAGGAATAAAAATACAAGAAGAACTTCCCCAAAAAGGTATCAACATCTCTTTCTTGGATATTATTTCTCATGTAATAATTTTGGGCATAAAGCATGACATTGTAAATATTATGGAAGGAACAATAATCAGAATGTTCTAAGATATGGTTATAATAACAACAAGAATAATAATAATAAAGAGAATATAAAATATAATTCATTCTCTCCATTACAAGATTACAATGTTGAATGCTACAAATGCAACAATTATGGTCATAAAGCTAGTGATTGTAGACTACCAAATCATCTCATAAATACTTCCAACATTCAAGAATAAAAGCATAAGAAGGCATGGAAAGAAAAACAAATGGAAGAAAATGAAACAGAGTGTAAGGTAGCCTTATATGATAAAGATAAAAGGATTCAATGGTACATTGACAGTGGATTTTCAAAGCATATGACAGGATATCAAGACAAATTCATGAGCCTGAAAAGGAAAGAAAAAGGAAGAATTACTTTTGGAGATAATGTCTATGCCAAGATACTTGGAAAGGGTATAGTCAGTCTAGGAAATAACATAGCTAAAGTAGAAAATGTGCTATTAGTTGAAAATATGAAGCCTAATCTCCTCAGTGTGAGCCAAACATGTGATCGAGGACACATACTCATATTTGACTCTCAAAAATGTGAAATTAGAAAAGAATGCTCAGGGAAATTAGTGGTTGTTGTACCCAGGACAACAAGCGATGTATATATCTTAAACGTAGAAGAAGAATAATTTTTTTGCATGAGCCAAACAGATGAAAGTTGGATATGACATAGAAGAATGGGACATAAGGTTTTGAAAATTTGATAAAATTTAGTAAAAATGAAGTTGTGAGAGATATGTGAAATATTATTAAACCTTTAAACTCTATTTGTAGTCATTGACAACATGGAAAGCAGAAAAGAGTAAGATTCAAGACAAAAAAATACTCTACATAAAAACCATTAGAACTTGTTCATACTGACCTACGTGGACCAACAAGAACTAAAAGCATGCAAGGTAAAAATCACTTCATTTTATTCATTGATGACTATACAAGGAAGACTTGGGTATCTTTTCTTAAAGAGAAATAAAAAACATTCAACAAATTTCATTTTTTCAAAGCGCATGTTGAAAATGAGACTGATCTCAAAATCAAGTGCCTAATATCAGACAATGGAGGGGAATTTACCTTAGATGAGTTCAATGATTTTTGTGAAGCTCATGGAATTAAAAGACACTTTTCAGCGCCAAGAACTCCTCAACAAAATGGAGTTGTTGAAAGGAAAAATAGAATTTTCCAAGAAATCGTCGGAACTATGTTAAATGAAGCCAAATTCCCAGATATCTATTGGAGAGAAGAAATATATACAACAGTATATATAATTAATAGAGAACAACTTAGATTTAACCATGACAAGACACCATATGAGTTGTGGTTTGGAGGACCAGCATAAGTAAAACACTTTAGAGTCATTGGGAGCAAATGTTATATAAAAAGAGATGATGATAATCTAGGAAAAATTGATTTCATATGAGATGAAGGCATATTTCTTGGTCCCTCATCCAATAAAATGCCTACATATGTTATAGTTTGAGGCTACACAAAATTATGGAAAGTGAAAATGTAAAGGTGGATGATCTAACATCAGTCTAATCTCAAGACAATTCACAAGTTGATGAAAGAAGAAGAGATGATGATGAAGAAGAAGAAACTAAAAAATACAATAAGAAGAATCACAAAGTGAAGAAGAAAATTAAGAGGAAGCATCACCAAGACAAGAGTCAAAAGCACCATCAAGAAGAGTACAAAGAGATCATCCTAAAATTCAAATCATATGAAACAAAAGTGTTGGAGTTGAAACAAGAAGAAAGATAACATATGAATCGGAACAAGAAATTCTCTCCCTAATAGAACCCAAAACATTTACAGAAGCAAAAAAAAATGAATATTGGATCAAAGCCATGAATGAAGAGCTTGATCGAATAGAGAAGAATCAAACCTAGGAGCTTGTCCCAAGACCAAAAGACAAAAATGTGGTAGGGACCAAGTGGATTTTTAAAAATAAAGTTAATGAAGATGGTCAAGTTATAAGGAATAAAGAAAGATTGGTGTGTAAAGGATATACTCAAGTAGAAGGAATTGATTTTGAGGAAACATTTTCACTAGTAGCCATATTAGAAGCTATCATAATGTTCTTGGCATTTGCATGTTTTAAAATATATCAAATGGATGTCAAATCAACATTCTTAAATGGAAATCTAGAGGAATAATTTTATATAGAGCCTAAAGGATTATATTATCATAAAATAAAGACTATGTCTACAAATTAAATAAATCATTGTATGGTCTCTAACAAGCTCCTAGGGCATGATTTTCAAGACTTGATAATCATCTACAACAACAAGGTTACAAAAGAGGAGCTACTGACAACAATATTTACATTAAAATTGAAAATAAAAATATGATTATTGGTGTAGTATATGTGGATGATATCATCTTTGGAAGTAATATAAATCCTCTAAGCAAACAATTTTCTACAGAAATGCAAAAATAATTCGAGATGTCAATTCTTGGTGAACTGACATTCTTCCTAGGGTTACAAGTTTCACAATTAGACAAAGGCATATTCATACCTTAGACAAAATACATTAAGGAAATTTTGAAGAAGTTTCAAATGGAATATTGTAAACCTATGACAAATCCAATGATTAGAGGATGCAAACTAGGAAAAGATGATGAATCACTAGAAGTAGACCAAACCATGTATAGATCGATGATTGGTAGCATATTATATGCAACATCAACAAGACCAGACATCATGCAAGTTGTAGGATTAGTGGATAGATTTCAATATACACCTAAAGCGACACATATGAAGGCATTTAAAAGGATTTTTAGATATCTCAAAGGCACCTTAGATTTTGGATTATGGTATCCAAAGATAAAATACTTCACATTAACTACATATACTGATGCAGATTGGGCAGGAAGTGTTGATGAAGGAAAGATAACCAATAGAGGTGCATTCTTCCTAGGAGAATGTCTTGTGCCATGGATAAGTAAAAAGCAACCCTCCATATCACTATATACAACAGAAGTTGAATATATTGATGTTTCCTCGTGTTGCACTCAAGCTATTTGGATGTAACAAAATTTGGAAGACCTACAAATAAACTATGATCATGCAATTCTTCTTAAATGTGAAAATATCAGTGCCATAAACCTTTCTAAAAATCATGTCATGCACTCAAAAACAATCATATCCCAACCAAATTTCATTTTTTAAGGGAATAGGTTTCTCAAAAAATTGTTAAAGTGGAATATGTGGATACTAAAGAAAAAATTGCATATCTATTCATAAAACCTTTACCGAGGAGTACTTTTGAATACCTTAGACATAAATTGGGGGTAATATCCATATATAATCGACTTTCACATATTTAATCAGAGGAGGAGTACATGGATAGAGGGAGTATAACCTCAGAGGGAGCAGATAAATATCCCTTCTTCCATTGTTGTCAAAGGGGGATAATAAATAGTAAAACCCAATTAAGAAATAAAGGGTTTTTACTGTGTTTCCATCAATGCCAAAGGGGGAAAATGTTGGACATGGTGTTGGCATTGATGTCAAAGGAGATCAATATGCTCAATATTGGACATAATGTTATGAATTTGACACTGATTTCAAAGAGGGTATACGTTGTTGGTATTGGCATTGATGCAAAGAGGTCAATATTATGGTCGTCATCATCAAAATTGTGCATATGATATTTTCAAACTCATGCATTTTTAAAAAAAAATGAATACTTATGGATAATAAATTTGTCCTATCTAAATGAAAAGGGGAAAGATAAAAATCTAGTGCTCAATAAAATGTGTAAAATGGTCTGTTATGAGAGTCTTTATTAGACATCTTGATCTTTGACCTAGATAAATTCGACTTGCATTGCCTTCGAGTTTGACTTGGATAAATTCAAGTTACAGTGCCTCCGACTTCGACTTGGATAAGTTTGACTAGCATTGCCTTCGAATTTGAATTGGATAAATTCAACTTACATTGCCTCTGACTCCAACTTGGATAACTTTGACTAGCATTTCCTTTGACTTCAACTTGCATTTCCTCTTAATTCAACTTGGATAAAATTCAACTCGCATTGCCTCTGAATTTGACTAGGGTAACTTCGACTTATGTTGCCTTCAACCTCGAATTGATAAGTTTGACTTGCATTTCTTGAATATTGGTCGACTCGACTTTGGTTGAATTACTTTTCCTGGACCTGACTTGCATTTTGGCTGACTCATTTTTCCCATTTCGACTTCTGGGTGGTCGTCTCTATTTTATTTTTCGACTCGACTTGTGGCTTGAGTGGTCAAGAATTTCTCATCATATAAAAAGTCATAGCTATAATTGTTTTTAAACATAGAATTATGTGTTTGTGAGACGAATAGGCTATAAGCCTCATGTTTACGGATCACACATCTTGATCTTCAATGATCCAACACATACAATGCATGGAGTAACTTTAGAGGAACAATGATTGGATCGACAATGGACAACAAATATTGATCATAGATTGTTGGATCAATATGGAAGTGTGAGACCAAAATAAAAGAGTCAAATACATAACCGAGATCGACTCATAAGAGCTAAAAATATGATTAAGATAATTAACACCTCACGATCAATATTTTTTCAAAGAACTATTACAACAATAGTAAATGATTTTTAGCACCCAGGTATTCCATTAATGTTGAACAACTTACAATTTGAATTCTTTTGAAATTAAAGACAAAAATTTTAATGACAAAATTATAGAATTATTATTAAATTAAATGAAGAGGTGCATCGTTTCATACGAAGAGACACAATGTTTCAATTTCATACCTGTTGGAATACTATAGAAACAAAAAGGTATACTGGAAGGAGAGTGTCTTTGTGGTCTAATTTAGAATATCAAAAACAAAAGCAGAGTCTGAGGAAGTATATGAAACCTGAAACATACACATGAATTGAGGGTGGAAGGGAAGAGCAAGGGAGGATTGTAGTCCTCTATAGGTGGAAGATTGAAAGAGGTAGTTGTAGCTTCCTCAAGTTGGTGCTTGAAAAATAGAGGATTGGAGTCCTTCACGGGTTGGAGCCTGATCTACATGGAGTTGGTGCTTCCTCAAATTGGTACTTGGAAAACAAGGGATTGGTGTCTCATTGATTTGGTTCTCAAAATAAGAGAGATTGGTGTCTCTTACAAACTGTAACTTGTAAATGATATATAATTTTTATGATTGTTACATTTAAAATTCAGAGTTCTATACATTCTTGTTAATAAATTGTTATAAATTAATAAAGAGTTAATTTAATTTGAGAAAAATAATCAATATTGATTCACCCCCCTCTCAGTATGAACAACATTCCAACACTCAAGAGTTGGGCAGCTCAAGGAGGAACACATGGAAAAACCAAACCTAGGAACTCACTTCTTCATGGGTATCTCCCTGCCTTATGGTGTTGGAACACTTGACTTGGAATATTTTGTATCCATAGTTTGTTAAATACTAAGTTTCAATGTGAAAAGAGATGATGGGGGCGTTTTTGGATTCCTACCTCTAAAAGCATAACTTAGAATTAAAAATTATTTTTTCCCCTCCTATGGATGATTTAATGAGTTTTTAATGATTGATTTTTTATGAACCAAGCTAAGAGACTCAGGTCTTAGACCAGTCTCGTTGAGTTAACAATGTTCTTTTGAAAAAATTATAATGATGTATTAAATCTTTATTATCCTCCTAGATCATTTGTGAGTGCAGGGAGGAGAGCATACTTTGACCACAATTATCTAATAGAATATTTTGTGTGTGATGATTTCTTTGTGTGCAAGAGGTGAGATGGTGCAAAGGATATTTTAATAAGTTACATGTAAGATTACAACATGTGGACTCTATGGGGTCCTTTACAAATATTGTTTATCTAACTTAATAGATGTTTTCTAAGCATACCTTGTGAAATTCAAAAAACTATTTTTAGTTTCTAACAATGTGGAAATGTGGGTCCTTACAAATCCTTTAACTCCCTAGATGATTTTTATTCTACAAAAATTGAAACTATTCTAGATCGCAGCTATTTGGGAATGAATGGACCCGTTACAATTTAAGGTTAATTTGTTTTATACGAAGTAAACTACAAGATGTCGAAGAGGATTTGGCCTCGACTAATGGTGATTTTTCAAAAGGGAGATGGAACACCCTTGGCCACTCTTTTCTCATTTCCAAAGATCACTCGAGAGAGTGTGAGGGAAAGAGCATACTTAGAATGACAAATTTAGTTCGTAGTTAGTTCCCTTCTTCAATATTAGAGAGCACGAGGGAAAGAGCATACTTAGAATGACAAAGTTAGTTCCTTTCTTCAAGCTCATAAGAAGGGACATTAATCAAATATTAGAAGGAAGAGCACATTGTAGAAATTCCATCAGGATCAAAATCCCCATGGGAAAACTCCAAAGGATCCAAGGAAGAATCATGTTCATTGAGATAGTTTTCAAGAGTAATCGCGCAGAAGACATAACGTGAGGTGAAAAGGAATCTACCTAAAATCTCAAGAGAGGCAATGTATTAGATTGCACAAGATCAAAGAATGAAAATATCCTTGGTTCAGTTGGAAACCAAGTATAAACCCAAAATCTCAGAAGAGATGATGCACAAGAGCCGTCCATTATCATTTCGGGACAGTCTAGGACCGTCAAATTGAGGGGAAGCTAGAGTAATTATATCTCAACCGATATATATGAAGAAGGATCTTGGGGAGGTTTCTGAGTTGTTAGATCAAGATTTTATCTAGAGTTAAGTATTAGTCATCGATCAAGAATAGAAAAGGGGAACCGTTAGATAAAAAAATGTCAACTCTGGCACTGACTACTCCAGAGAAAAGAAGCCCAGAATGGATAACCCAAATTCTTGAAGGCCGAAATGAATGTAGAATATTGATCTAAAATTGATCACAGTCGTTAGATCCAGGAGGAGGAGATTTGTTGCGATAGGAGATCCACTTCAGCAGACCACGTCAGCAAGGACAAGTGGCACAATCAGATGGTGACAAGTGTCAACGTCCAATTGGCATTTCAGGTACGTGAAAGTCACAAATCTAAGTGACATGTGGTAGCCACTTAGCCAGTGCCAAGTCAATAGTGATGTCAGCAAGTTACGTCACTTCAGGAGTATGTACTTTAGGGGAAACCTATTTCTAACACCAGTAACTACCCGAAGCGTTGAAGACCAAAGTCCCGAAGTGGACATGAGTCATTCGATCTGAGGAACACTTCGGGAAGTGTCCCAACCATTGGATCAATTTTAGTGCAAATACAGAGTAAGCCACAAAGTGTCCCAAAGTAGATGCAAGCCGTATGATCTAAGGAACTTTTTGGGTAATATCTCGACCATTGGATCAAGGCAAGCAGAAGGATAGGATAAGCAAGGCAAAAGGCCTGAGATACGGATTACCCAAATTCCCGATAGTTGTTGGATCGAGTTAATCCTTTTCGGGTTAAAGAAGGACCATCAGATCTGGAGAATACATGATGGTTGTTGGATCAGGATAGTGGTCAACTTAGACACTGAGCACTTTGGTGAGAATGGGTTGAGAACATGTAAATTCACCCGAAGGATGAAGTTCTGAAGTCACAAAGTGAATACGCGTAGCACACACATCAGGAGATCAACATCAACAGACCACATCATCAAGGACACGTGGAACAATCAAATGGTGACAAGTGTCAAGGTGCTATTAGCATTTTAGGTATGCATAAGTCACAAATCTATGTGAAACGTGGCAGCCACTTAGTCAGTGCCACATCAACAAGTGACTTCCATAGCTATGTCACTCCGAGAGTATGTACTTTAGGATTTTCTCCACCAGTGAATTCCCGGAGTCCCGAAGTTTCGAAATGAACGAGAATCGTTTATCGTGCAAATAAAATCTAACCATCTGATCTACTTCGGCGAAATGTACTTTGGAATATTGAAGGCCTGTGTAGGAGAAATCACCCAAAGCATCGAAGGCCGAAGTCAACGTTGATCGTTGATCGTTGATCTAAGATAAATTTCAGAGAATTCTCAACCATCAGATTAGGAGACAATCAACTCTGACGCTAACCAACTCTGGTGGAAATTGGAAACATCAATCACCTGGACCTCCGAACCCTCAATCAATGAACATTAAATATGGAACATCTGATCTACTAGTGAATACCGTATACGCACTTTGATGAAATCTAGTTCGATAGGTTTGGAAGGTCGCAAAGGCATGAATTCCCGAAGGACGACACACCGGAGGACTTGGTTCCAACCCCCGGTCATGGGTTACGAACATATAAGCCATAAGGTGTTGGGTACTTCACTTAGTCAATAATCCCATGGTTTTTCACATATGGTCACATGTAAATGGTTTGAAGGAAGCACCTCATACAAACTTCATTTCTATAAACAACTGAAGGTTTGTAGAATAATTCGATAGAGATTTAACACCAGAACAATACAGAGAATCGGTAAAAATATCGAATATGATATGTTGGTGAACTGAGGACGTAGAAGAAGCAAGAGAACGATATAATGAGTCGATCCATGTCTGTGATCAACTCATGAAGACAAAAGAACCAACACATAGTCATGATTAAGAGAGTTAAATCATGAGCATTATAAATAAAGGATAAAAGGAAAAATGATATTATTTAAAGTTTAAATATTATCATTTAAATGAAAAGGTATAATGGTTCAATAAAAAAATATGCAATGATTCAAATTCACACCAGT
>SNQJ01S0216560.1:0-14208 GCA_010110895.2 Picea sitchensis | reverse complement strand
ACCCTACTAGATAGTGCCTCCAAAGTTTCAGAGCTAGAATTACAACTGCCAACTCTAAATCATGAGTAGAGTAAAGCTCCTCCTATTTCTTCAACTTCCTTGACACATAAGCTATCACTCCTCCATCCTGCATTATCATGGCCCCCAACCCTTGCTTCGAGGCATTCATATAGACTGTGAAGTCCTTTTCCATATCCGACACTTGTAGAATTAGCGTACTAGTTAGTAACCTCTTAAGATCGATGAATGCACTATCACATTCTTCTGTCCATTTATACCTGACCCTCTTGTGCTGCAAAGTGGTGATGGGTTTCGCTATTTCAGAGAACCCTTCCACAAATCTCTGATAATAACCCGCTAGCCCCATGAATCTTCTTACCTCATGAGCATTTTTCAGCACTGGCCATTCCATAATGGCCTTTACCTTTTCCAGGTCCATAGAGATTCCTTCGCCGGAGATGATGTGACCTAAATAGTGGATTTCTTTCTGGAAGAAGGAACACTTCGACAACTTCCCATACAATTTGTTCTCTCTAAGGCAGGACAACACCACTTGCAAGTGTTCCTCATGTTCTCTTTCTTTCTTGGAATAGATGAGGATATCATCTAAAAAGACTTGTACAAAGCGGTCTAATTACTTCTGGAATACACCGTTCATGAGGCTCATGAATACTGCTAGTGCATTTCTCAATCCGAAAGGTACGACAACGAACTCGTAATGCCCAAACCGAGTTCGAAAGGTAGTTTTAGGAATATCGCCTTCCTTAATCCTTAACTGGTGATACCCTGATCGCAAATCAATTTTTGACAATACCGCTGCTCCTTTCATCTGATCAAAGAGGTCATCTATTCATGGAATTGGGTACCTATTTTTCACTGTAGCATAGTTTAAGTCTCTGTAATCTATACACAGTCGTAAGGAACCATCCTTCTTCTTCACAAAAATTACTGGTGCACCCCAAGGTGAGACACTAGGCCTTATTAGCCCCAAGTCGAGTAGCTCTTTCAACTGCATCTGCAACTCACAAAGTTCTGGCGTTGTCATCCTATACAGAGTCTTGGAAATTGGTTCTACACCAGGTTTTAACTCAATAGTAAAATCAAGCTCCCTCTAAGGAGGTAGCCTTGGCAACTCATTTGGAAAAACATCCTTAAACTCTGACAATACTGGGTACTAATCCAAGGAGGGTCCTTTCCTTTCACTCACTTCTTTCACTACATAAAGTTGACACCCTTGCCTCATGCACCACTTAACCTTCATAGTTGAGATAAAGCATAGAGACACCTTTCTCCATACACCATGGATCTCTATTGGCCTTCCTTCATCGTCAACACAAAACACCTTTTTTGCGAAACAATCTACCATAGCTTGATGGGCTTCCAACCAATCCATTCCAATGATTAGGTCATACGTCCTGAAAGCAGTGATGTATACCTTCAACCTGGTAGTACACACTCCCAGGTCTACTAGACAATTTTCAATGCTTGGTCCTATCACTTGTTTTTCCCTCGAAGCCATCTCGACTTGTTTAAAGTTGTCGTGCTCATAGGCTGCCAACCCACTCTTTTCTAATGCAGATGGTGAAATGAAACTATCTGTAGCACCAGAATCAAATAAAATTTTAACATTGATATGATTTAGCGTACCTGAAAATTCCACCACCGTGGATTGATGTTTTGGCTAGTGATTATTAATTGCTGCATAAATCTAGTGGCTACCACTTTCTCTTCCCATCGGGGCCCTTCCTTCTCCACAAATCCTGCTTGCAACTCTGGGCAGTCACACTGGCAATGGGGTCCTCCACATCCCCAACATGTAACACGAGATTGAACCTACGCATTGCTCTGTGATGGTCTCTGAAATGAGTTCCTTCCCCTGGAACCCCTGCCCCTACTAGCTACTCCCTGACATGGTCGTGAACCTGCTTGTGTCGTTGGTGATGAGGGGGATGTTGCACTTGCTGCCATTGAAATACCTGTAGCAATTGTCCTTGGTGTGACTCTATTACCATAAGGAGGTGGCCTAGATCTCCCTCCCCTAGATAAGGTCCTAGGGGCCTTCCCCACGAATCCAGGATGATGCGGAAAGGTCGATCGCATACCTCTGTTTAAGCTCATGTTTTCCTCAGCATAATGTGCATTTTCAACTACTTCCGCTACTTAATATGGTTTCCACATATGTACCATGGCCCTTATCTTGGGGTTTAACCCATAGACAAAGCGTTCTGCCTGTCGTTGATCATTATCCATGTATGAAACATATTTCACCAACTCCATGAACCTGATCTCGTATTCTTCCATGGTCATGTTCCCTTGTACTAGAGCATGAAATGCTCCCACCTATTGTTCCTCGTAGTAAGCTGGTAGATATTTCCTTCAGAACCTTTCCTCAAAAAGTTCCCAAGAGACGGTGTCTGGGGTAAGGTGACACTGCCTCTCCAGGTTTCCCCACCAGTTCAAGGCATTGTCGCTTAACTGAAAGATTGTTATCTTTGCCTTTGATGTGGAAGAATAGTCTCTTAAGGCGAAACATCTTGTCATTCCTTCCAACCATGCCTCTGCACATTCACTGGCACGACCCCTGGCAAACTCTAGAAGTTTAATCTTTTGCAATTCTCTAGTGATGTCTTCAGGTGGAGGCCCTCCCCCTAAATCCCTCGATGCTTCAGGATTACCCGTTCCAAATGGTGGGAGCTCCACTTCGATCCCTGCTGGCTGACGCCACTTTAGAGTCTCATTTATGGTCTCCAAAGAGCGCAGAATGAGATCTAATTCAGGCAATGGTGGTGGCGGCACTGGTGGTCCCTGCGACGATGCCCCTCTGCCTTGATTTCATCGAGTCCTAACCATCCTGTATAATTGAATCTGCATCAACCAAACGTTTGTCAGGGGGAGTCTAAGGGAATTCACATTTGTGCAACTTAAACTTGAAAACAGGGTTAGGCGTAAGTTTTTTTTTACTTGTCTGTAAACAAACGCTACTCTCTTTAGGGGAAGTGGCTAGGTTAGGGTTAAAGCATCTAAGATCGATGTCTTCACCTAAGAAAACTACTGACCCTCTCGCCTGGTAGCTATGCTAGCACTGTACCACACTCGCCTATTCCTCTAACTTACCTTCCCAATGCGCATGAAGCCCCCTCCAGCTTATCCTGGTCTAAGTCCTTAAACTTTTCGTTTAAAACTAATTAATGTGATTTTCAACCTAAAGTTAATTAATTATTAAGAACTTAAAAATCTAGACTAAACTTTAACCTAAGTTTCAATCATCTTAATCAACACATTCAATTTAATCCTAAAAGTTAATATTAATATTATTATTGATTAATTCATTAAGTACATAATTAATCACTAATTTAATTTTAATCATTTCAATTGATTAATCACTTTTGATTAATCACATTAATTTATAATTAAAACATAAATTTATATATGTTTAAACCTAAATTTAAATATAATTTAAAATATATTTAAAACGTAAATTTAAATATATAATTTTTATTTTTATTTTTTATTAAATGATTAAAATTTAATTAATTTAAATCTAATAATAATTTAAAAGAATAATTAAATAGTAAACAAGAAATAAATATGAAATAAAATAATCAAAATACAATTAAATAATTAAAATAAATTAAAATAATTAAAAATAAAAATAAAAATGAAGTGTGGACACGCATGAAGCTCACGTGCCCCGCCCTTGCTTCCTCTCGCTCTCCTTATCTAAACCCTAAAATCATATTTTCCCACTAGTTTTCCTCTTGCGAGGCCCCTGGCTACACGGTTGGTTGCCATGGCCAGCCTCCTTCAAGACTTTGGCGTTGGGCTATGCGTAAATAAGGCCCTTTGGAGCATTCTTCTAGGCGTTGGCTTGGCTACCAGTTACGGGTTCAAAACCCATGAGTCCCCATTCATCATTTTTTTTTTCTCGGGGCTGGGCCTCTGTGTATTGTATTCTCTGTCATGCGATAGCCAAAGCGCTGTGCAACTTCTCCAGTCAGAGTGATTGGCATCCCACTGCCACTTACCGAGTCTTGCAAAGACTTCAGATTTTCATAGATGTTGTTTTCATCATCCTTCCTCAGAGGTTTCCTGCCATTTGTATTCTCCTGCATTGAGCCAAGAGGCTTACAGGCCATGGGAGCAATGGGTTTCACTTCCCCTTTTATTTCGTTGCCAGAGCTACCTAATTTTAATCAATTACTAGGAGAGTTGCCATCAATTTTCTTCATAAGCATTTACCATTTTCTCTCCAGAATTCAAATCCTCGGCATCTGGAGCATTCTTCTCACTCAGTTTCTTCAGTCGCCAAAATCGGTGGGGTGGTGTGCTTATTTTGTACTCATTCTCTATCCATTCAATTTTCTCTTCCGCAAGCAATAAACATTCTTCCTCGCCATCATCATACATCACAACATGCTTTTTTTTTTGCTCTCATCGTAAGACATTACACGGCCTTCATACCAGGCATCATCCATAGGCCAGTAATCCCTCAGTCTCTCACCCACCGATCTTTTGGGGTCGCAATCAAGGGTTTCGTTGCACATAGAATCGATTCCAACTCGAGTTACTTTTGTCGGAGGTGACGAGGGGGAATCAGAGAAAAACGAGGGATTTTCGGCGTTAGGGTTCTTTAAAGGCACTTCTGCGGGGCTTTCAGACGAAGATTTTGATGGAGACTGCAAATGACCGATGCACATGACAGGCTTTGTCTTGTTCTGTGGAGAAGGTGAGGAGACATGAAGAATGGTATCGGACTTGCGTCTTGGCATGTGATGTGGATTTGGGTGGTCTATCCCTCGGTCGTATGCTTGAGATTTGGTTGTATTTTTTATTTTTTATTTTTATTTATTTTATATAAAAAATGGTGTTGTGTGTTTGCAAGTATAGACTGGGTGATGAGGATAGTGATGGTTTTAGAGAGAAACTACAGCTCTGAAAATCCAAATACGTGCACGGACAATTCCTCCACAACAAACCAATAGCAGAGAAGGATCTGCCTGCTTGGTGTTGATTTTGGTAGTTGCGTGTAGTGTTTGATGGCTTGTCGGGGAAGACTTTCAATGGCCTCTGGCTTGATGTGAATCGTAGATGGGCCTTACAGGCCAATATATATATTTTTATGGTATTACTTTTCTGTCGTGCAAGGCACGATTTCATGGGCTTGGCGCTTGGCTTGTAGGATGCGTCGAGTACATTATGCCTCCTCGTGGGTTTCTCTGCCATGTAACCTTGTACTGGCGCTTGGGTGCTAGCCTTTGACTTGTGTATTGATGCAGGTGCGTTGGCTTAGCTACAGTAACTTAGAGATTGGCTCTCGGTCCAATATATTGTTTTTTGTGTTACTTTTTTTTTGACTTGTGTATTGATGGTGCGTTGACTATGCTATGCTCTTCGTGGCTTGGCGCTAGACGTAGATCTAGTGCTTAAATCGACATTTGTATTGTGACTTGTAGTTTGGTATTGAATCGTGGAATTTTATGCAATAGTTAGAGTTTGGGTCTCCGGCCCAATAATTTTTTTTGTATTACTTATTTTTTTTGGTCCCTAGTGGGCTCTAACTTGCGCCTTGTATGAGTGTTGTCAATGCTTTGGCTCGGTCATTAGGTTGGACACTAAGTTAGTCCTACGGTGAATTTGGCTGAGACTTGATTAGAATAAAGATTGCTCTTAAAAGACCCAACAATTTCTCTTTATTATTATTATTATTATATATATATATATATATATATATATATATATATATATATTTCATTATTTGTTTGGTTATTTGAAATAAGTGTTAAAATTCATTTAACACTTTCAATATGTATAATATTATACCATTTTCATTTTCACAGTGCATATTGTTTATATATATAACAAAAAAAAATTGTGTGCTTGCCTTGCAGGTTAGGTGGAGTTGGAGTTTGGCCCAGATTTGTATACATTTATGTACACACTCCCTTATATTTTCTATATATAGAGTATTGATGTGTGTCTAACATTTCTATTTACATAATCCCCTTTCATGGATTTCATTGTACAGGTCCACAAGTTTTAAGGTTTTAGAGGGTTTCAGGACTGTTTACAGGACACATTACATAGCTTTTCTCTCAAGAGTCAAGAGGATGGGTGGGTAGGTGGGCCTTTGGCCCCATATTTTAAACTAAATCTTTGATACCATGTGTAAATCCCTTTACTAAGGCTTCAAAGTTAAATAGTAAATTTGTAATCTAAATTACTTTTCTTTTCTTGAACATGTAATGCCCCCCACCTCTTAGAGAGGTGATGAGGAGACTTAGTGACCTGGGCACCCCCACTAGGTCATAGTCTTACACTGAAGGGGGAATTCAATGAAGCTAAAGTTATATTTTTAAGTGACTTAAGAAAGGGAAAAGGGGATTAAAGGTAAAAGATAACTCAACAGAAGAATAGAAGATTAACCCTGGGAGTTAACCTAACTCAACAGAGAATTAGAAGGAAAAGGCATAAGTAAGAGGCTGGGGCGCACCTATTATTCATTCTGGTTTTGGATAAGCATATGCTATTGCTCTTGAGCATTCAGTTTGGGGGTTTTGCTATACAAAACCTTGTGAGGAACTCATTGGTGAAATATCCACTCACCTTGTTCCACAGCTTGGTCGCGGGGATGAAATATTCCTCCACACCATTCTAGTTCCAGTTCATCTCCATCCAGTGCATCACAAGGTAGCAGGCCATACTGTTCTTGTGATTCCAGCAAGGGCGCACCATTCTCTAGAGGGAGGTTTGATCCAGCTTATCCAGAGGGTCTGGGGCCATTCTGACACTTGGGTTTTGTTTGCAGGGGCATGATCATCAGTTTGAGTACTTTTCTGGAGAGTTATCATCCTCAAATCATTATCTGCATATTGGGACGTCTTGGAGCCATAGGGGACGTCCTGTGATTCAGAAAAACTCATATCTAGAGAGATTTGTTTGTGATTTGGTACTTAAACTTCTTCCACGGGATTCTCTTAGCCCGATCTATATTCTGGGAGAGTTTCAAGCCATTTGGAGTCATATTTCTATAGGGACGAATTGCATTGGGGTTTCAGCTATTCATGAGGGCACAACTCCCTTAGGAGAGCCATCAGTTGGAGGGGTTAAACTTGGACGTTGGGCCTAAAACTTTTGGAGGAGGTTTCCATTTCCCTGATCTATCATTGGGCCGGGTTTGAGCTCATTTGGAGCATCTTGTCATCAAGGCCAAATTTCTTGAGGGTTTCAGTCTTCACTTGGAGCGTGGCATTCTTCAGCTAGAGGGTTTGACACCCAGATCTGCTGGGTATTGGTTTTCATTGCTTCTTCAGCCTTTGGAGGCTTATTTTGTATCGGTAGAGCATATTGTAGCAGCTCATATCTATTGATTGTATGACCATATGAGGTTTATGCCAGATCGACCATCTATTGTATTGATTTTGAATAATAAAAAGGTCAAATCTTGTTTGTGCTTCCATATCTTGATTGTGTTATGATCTTCATGTGTTGGATGAATCTTGTATGCACTTAATAACTCAATAAACACTTGCATAATAATAAATCAGTAGTAGTTAGTGATACCAAGAGAAAAATTTGGCTTGGGATCATTACAGTGGTATCAGAGCTTCGATCCTCCAAACCTGTGGAGAGATCGGCGCATGCAAAGGTACTGTGGAATTGTTATGGGTAGGAGGAAGAAAAATAGTAGTGAAACAGAGGCAGAAATGGAAGGGTTAGGGGATGACCATGAGCCTCAGGGCTTGGCTCTCTTAGTAGCTGAATTGGGTAAGTTCCAGCAAA
This sequence comes from Picea sitchensis, assembly GCA_010110895.2. Taxonomy (NCBI): domain Eukaryota; kingdom Viridiplantae; phylum Streptophyta; class Pinopsida; order Pinales; family Pinaceae; genus Picea; species Picea sitchensis. The sequence goes on along the minus strand of SNQJ01S0216560.1, from coordinate 6,429 downwards.
ACATGAACCGCACAGAAAGTGCATTGGTACAACAGTTGGATGAGTATCAGGAAACCAATAGAAGGGGGCAGGCCAAAATCTCTGAAACCTTGAAGAAAGTTGATGAGAATCTACAGAAAATGAACGAGAACCAAACTAGGATAACTGACCTTCTAATGCAAGTAACCCATCGACGCAAGGATCTTGATACGTATGGGAATAAGGAGGCTAGGGGTTCCGGTGGAACCCATGAGGAAGTCAGATATAACCCGGAGAAACCACCGGGATCCGAAGGAAGTCTGGGAGGTGGCACGCTCCATAGGCAGATGGGTAGCAGGGCCAATCATAGGCCATACATGCCAGTGTTCACAGATGAGCAAGGGAAACAAGAACAGGTTGAAGACTTTGTGGAACAATTAGCCAGGAGTACCAAGGAATACTACAGCTTGGATATGAAATTTCAAAGACAGATGTCCCTAGATTAGTATTGTCAACTCATGTTCAAAAACCAGCCTAGGACGAACCATAGGGGTAGCTTTGAGTTTGAGCGAAGGGCAGCGAAGATAAAGATTCCATACTTTGATGGTACAGCTAAGATGACAGCACAATCATGGGTGCAGAAGCTGGATACTTACCTGCAGCTTAACCCCATGAGAGAGATGGAGGCTATCAAGTTTTCCACTATGTACTTGGATGGAAAGGCCCACGACTGGTGGTACCATGGGCTCACCACACTTGGCCAAAACTAGATTTTATCCTATACAGAATTCACTCAGAGGCTCATTGATAGATTTGATCAAGGAGATCTTGAGCTACATTTCTGGGAGCTCACTCAACTCAAGCAAATAGGTACAACTGAAGCATACATTGATGAATTCTAGAGGTTGGCAGTGATGGTACAAGATATGTCTCCCAATAGACTCATGATTCTTTTCACAGAAGGGTTGATGGAACCCTTGAAGGGTTGGGTAAAGGCCTTCAAGCCTACTAACCTACAGGATGTCATTTGGAAGACGAGGGATTCGGGTCCAGCTGCTAAACCAAAATTCATACCCAAACCTCCTCTTAACAATGGCGAAAGAGATCAAAGGCCTCCAATAAACCAGGGAGGATGTGACCCTAAGGGTTATGACAGGGGACGCGGTAGAATATATAATAACACCATGAGAGAACTAAGAAGGAAGCAACTCTGCTTCACATGCAGGGAACCATGGAATCCCTCCCACAAGTGCATGGGACATGGACAGGTACATTACATTGAGGTCACCTCAGATAATGAAGAAGAAGATGAGATTGGATAGATACAGAACATGGAGGCAGAAACCACTGAGGTAGAAGAAGAAGAACAAATTACAAAACATGATAGTATGGCCACCTTGGCATATATCAGTGGAGTGCCCAAGTATAACACCTTCCAAATCAGGGGGGTCTTGCAGGGTCAGAGAGTCTTGGTCCTGATTGATGGAGGAGCTTCCCACAACTTCATTGATGCAACATTGTTGAAAAGAAGACACATACCCACAGTAGAATTTGAAGGATTCAAAGTGGAGGTTGCAGGAGGAAGCACCATGCCTTGTGACAGATATATTCCAGGCCTAAAGCTCACCTTGGGAAGGCATGAGTTGACACAGGACGTCTATGTCATGGATCTACTAGATACCAACATCATCTTAGGAGTTCAGTGGCTCAACACATTAGGGCCTATCACCACCAACTACAAAACGATGGAAATGTCATTCACAGAAGAGGGTGGACGAAAGGTAGTGCTTTGGGGCATGATAGGGAATGTTGCAAAGGTAGTCACGACCAAGAGAATGGAAGCCATCTTCCGGAGAGATGAAATAGTATATGCAGTTGAATGCAGGGTTGTTACACGTGTGGATGAACAGGGCAAGGTTCATTACACTCCTGAAATCAAGGAAATTCTTGACAAACACCACAAGGTGTTTGGGCCTATTCCTCTGGGGGTTCCATCGGATAGAGGATTTGAGCACATTATTGAGCTAGAGGAAGGGACCAAACCAGTGATCACCACACTGTACAGACATCCCAAGAAGTACAAAGACGAGATAGAAAAGGCCATCAAGGAACTTCTGGACATGGGACACATCCAGCCCAGCAGTAGTCCTTTTGCTTCTTTAGTAGTGTTGGTGAAAAAGAAGGATGACACTATGAGGATGTGCATTGATTATAGGGCCTTGAATAAAAATACCATCAAAAATAGGTACCCAATACCAAGGATTGATGAACTATTGGACGAATTGCATGGGGTTGTCTACTTCACTATGATTGACCTTCGTTCTGGCTACCATCAAATCAAGATGAGGGAGGAAGACATATCAAAAACAACTTTGAGATGTCACTATGGTCATTATGAGTTTCTGGTGATGCCCTTTGGGTTAACTAATGCCCCTGCTACGTTCCAGTCATGTATGAACCATGTATTCAACAAGCAACTAAGGAAGCACCTGTTAGTATTCTTTGATGACTTGCTTATTTATAGTCGGACATGGGAGGAGCATCATAGGCATTTGGACCAGATTTTGTCAATTATGGAGGAACAGTCGTTATATGCTAAGGAGTCCAAATGTGAGTTTGGAATGACATAGGTCCTTTATCTAGGACACATTATCGGAGCAAAAGGGGTACAAGTGCATCAGGAGAAGATTGAAGCCATCATGGAATGGCCCACCCCTAAGACACTCACAGAGTTGAGAGGATTCCTGGGAATGTGCTCATACTACAGGAAGTTTGTCAAGGGATTCTCTCAATTATGTGCACCCTTGACCAATTTAACTAAGAAGGGAGCATTCAAGTGGGACGAGGAGGCTCAAAAAATGATGGACAAGATGAAGAAGGTGATGAGTACGTGCCCAGTATTAGCCCTTATAGATTTTAGTCTCCCATTTACCTTGGAGTGTGATGCATCTGGGGAAGGAATAGGGGCCGTACTGATGCAGAAGAGGCACCCTCTTGCCTATGAGAGCTAGAAACTTCGGGGTCCTGAGCTACACTACAACATTTATGATAAAGAAATGCTAGCTATCATGCATGCACTAGCCAAATTCTGACAATACTTGGTAGGTTCTCGGTTTGTTGTCAAGTCAGATCATAACAGTCTCAAATACTTATTGGAACAGAAGGACTTGAACGAGAGGCAACAAAAATGGGTAAGAAGAATATAGGCCTATGACTTTGACATTGAGTTTGTCAAAGGAAAGAATAATTTGGTAGCGGATGCCTTATCCAGGGGACCATCCATCCTTACCATAATAGGGATAGCAGTTGATTGGAAAGACCAACTAGTGATGGAGTATGCAGAGGATCAGTTTGCGTGCCAATTACTGGATGGAAAGATACAAGATGAATATTTCAAGTTTATTAATGACCTCATCTACTACAAAGACTGAATCTTCTTGGTTTCTGGGTCAGCCTTCAAGGCCAAGGTATTACAGGCATGCCATGACTCACCATTGGTAGGACATCAGGGGATCAGCAAGACGTACAGGCAAGTGAGAGAAAGATTCTCTTAGAAAGGGCTAAAGGAGGATGTGATTAGGCATGTCAAAGAGTGTGCAACATGTCAGGCAAACAAGGACGAGCACACACATCCAACAGGACTTTTGCAACCCTTTCCCATTCCAGAGAAAAAATGGGAAAGCATATCTATGGATTTCATCACCGGGCTACCAAAGACGTAAGGAAAGGACTGCATATTCGTAGTGGTGGACAGGTTAACGAAGTTTTCACACTTCTTTTCCATAGCTACTGACTTCAGTGCAGCACAGGTGGCCGAACTGTTTTTCAGGGAGATTTTCAGGTTGCACGGCCTCCCCAAGACCATTGTCAGTGATAGGGATAGTAGGTTTATGAGTACTTACTGGCAGGAGTTATTCCGGTTGGTTGGTATGGCTTTGACCCCTAGCACCAGCTATCACTCGTAGAGAAATGGACAGACGGAGATAGTCAACAAGTGGGTGGAAGGCTATCTCAGAAACTATGTGGCAGGGCAACATAAGGCATGGGTCGGATGGTTTCATTTGGGAGAATATTGCTACAATACCACCCAACATATGTCTATTGGCATGTCTCCATTCAGAGCTTTGTATAGCTATGATCCCTTGTCATTTGTATAGATTGCATTCGGAGACAGCAAGGCACCGATGGTATAGGATTGGATACAGTAGAGCCAAGACATTATCAGGGAATTGAAGGATCATCTACAAAGGGCACAAAACCAGCAGACAAGCACAACGTTGACCGGACTTTTGAGGTTGGCGATTTAGTCTACTTGAGATTGCAACCATACAGGCAGGCTTCCATTAAAAGAAGCGGAGCGGAGAAACTGCAGCCACGGTTCTTTGGACCCTATAGAGTTAGCAGGAGGATAGGGGTTGTAGCTTACGAGCTGGAGCTTCCAAAGGGTAGCAAAATTCACAACGTTTTTCATGTCTCATGCCTTAAGAAAGCCCCCGGTCAACACATCAAGCCTATTGAGGTATTACCCCCCATGGATGAGGAGGGACAACATGTCTTGATTCCGGAGAAGGTGTTAGAAATCTGGGAGAAGAAGCTTAGAAATTGAAGCATCAAGGAGTACCTGATCAGGTGGAAGGATTTACCCATTGAGGATGCCACTTGGGAGCAGGAACACGTAGTAAGAGAAGCAGGTTTGGAATTTCTTGAGGACAAGCAATTTCAAGCAGGGGAGACTATAATGTCCCCCACCTCTTAGAGAGGTGATGAGGAGACTCAGTGACCTGGGCACCCCCACTAGGTCATAGTCTTACACTCAAAGGGGAAGTCAATGAAGCTAAAGTTATATTTTTAAGTGACTTAAAAAAGGGAAAAGGGGATTAAAGGTAAAAGATAACTCAACAGAAGAATAGAAGATTAACCCTGGGAGTTAACCTAACTCAACAAATAATTATAAGGAAAAGGTATAAGTAAGAGGCTAGGGCGCACCTATTATTCATTCTTGTTTTGGATTAGCATATGCTATTGCTCTTGAGCATTCGGTTTTGGGGTTTTGTTGTACAAACCCTTGTGAGCAACTCAATGGTGAAATGTCCACTCACCGTTTTCCACAGCTTGGTCTCGGGGATGAAAGATTCCTCCACACCATTCTAGTTCCAGTTCATCTCCATCCAGTGCATCAAAAGGTAGCAGGCCATACTATTCTCGTGATTCCAGCAAGGGCACACCATTATCTAGAGGGAGGTTCGATCCAGCTTATCCAGAGCGTCTGGCACCATTCTGACACTTGGGTTTTGTTTGCAGGGGCATGATCATCAGTTTGAGTACTTTTCTGGAGAGTTATCATCCTCAAATCATTATCTGTAGATTGGGATGTCTTTGATCCATAGGGGACATCCTGTGATTCAGAAAAACTCAGATCTAGAGAGATTTGTTTGTGATTTGGTCCTGAAACTTCTTCCACAGGATTCTCTTAGCCCAATCTACATTCTGGGAGAGTTTCAATCCATTTGGAGTCTTATTTCTACAGGGATGAATTGCATTGGGGTTTCATCTATTCATGAGGGCACAACTCCCTTAGGAAAGCCATCAGTTGGAGGGGTTAAACTTGGACGTTGGGCCTGAAACTTCTGGAGGAGGTTCCCACTACCCTGATCTATCATTGGGCCGAGTTTGAGCTCATTTGGAGCATCTTGTCATCAGGGCCGAATTTCTTGAGGGTTTCAGTCTTCACTTGGAGCATGGCATTCTTCAGCTAGAGTGTTTGACACCCAGATCTACTGGGTATTGGTTTTCATTGCTTCTTCATCCTTTGGAGGCTTCTTTTGTATCCGCATAGCATTTTGTAGCAGCTCATATCTATTGATTGTATGGCCATCTGAGGTTTATGCCAAATTGACCATCTATTGTATTGATTCTGCATAATAAAAAGGTTAGATCGTGTTTGTGCTTCCATATCTTGATTGTGTTATGATCTTCATGTGTTGGATGAATCTTGTATGCACTTAATAACTCAATAAACACCTGCATAATAATAAATCAATAGTAGTTAGTGATACCAAGCGAAAAATTTGGCTTGGGATCATTATAGAACATGACATCTAATTTCTATTTATGTTTTCATTACAACAAATCTATCTGATTTATGTTGAAGTACTAGAAAATTTAATCAATTTAGATATCAAATTCGCAAATTATACAATCCAAAATAGTCACAAACAGATTACACAACATAACTTTCATTCTTAACAAAATTAATACTGGTAAAATACCTCTTGAAGAAGAAGTTTGTCCCTTTGTTTCTTGTTGTTCCAACTGCTTGAAACTTCCTCAAAACTGCTTGAAACTGCCTGAAAACTGAATCTTTTCCTCCCAGCCAGCTAGGAACAGAGCCTCTTCGGCTCCCTAGCTCCAGGAACCCTTTCGGTATTTCTATTCTAAGGCTTTTGCGACCATTGTTTTGATCAGAGAATT
>SNQJ01S0216559.1:0-15467 GCA_010110895.2 Picea sitchensis | reverse complement strand
TTCCCGTCTTACAGGAAAACGGGATCCCTAGTTGGATCCTATGTTGGAGCCGCCTTTGTTTTTTATCCCGTTTTGAATTTCATATCTTAATGCTCAAAATTGAAAGATGGTTTTCATATTTTCCTTATTTTGTTCCAAAATCTATGAAGGCTCATCACGCGAGAAGCGATGGTTATCATACTCTCAAGGCGAGTTCTACTTTTCATTCAAATGATTTTCCCGTTTTTTACCTCGAGATTTTGTATGTCGGATGTTATAGATCACATAGTTCACAAGTCCCAAACAACGAAATAGTGAAATCACTTTAAAGTTTTACCCAGGTCAGTAACGAGAGTAAAACTTTTCTAAATTACGATTAAGCATCATCGGGGTTTCGCATCTCGGCGTTTACTAACTCCAAAAGTCTTACTGTCATAACCCCGATAGCCAAAACCATGAATTTCTTGTTTTAGTAACCCGCGTTAATGTTAAAGGTAAAAAGCTTAGCCGCATTTAAGCTCTGTCGAAAATTCGCAACTCGACGTATTTTCCTTTAAAAGCTACAGTGTCAAAGCCCCGAGTCGCGAAGTCGTGATAAATATAGAAAGGTAATTATTTAAACACTTAATCCAGTTTTATCCCCCATTTTAATTAAAACATATCATCGCAATCTCACGATTTCGCAACTCGGCATACAAACTTCCCAGAAGTTATACCTTCGAATCTCCAAGTCGCGAAGTTGCGATATAAATAATCACGTAATTAATTAAGCGCCTAATCATAATTACATTTTTTATTAGCTAAAGATAATCATTGCAATCTCAAGTCTTAGAGGTTCAAAGGGTGAAAGCGAAAACTCTCGATGTAGCGAGTACCAAAAGATTAATTAACATCAATAAAACCTGATTGATTGAGCTAAGCCAGTATTTCTTATGATTTGATGCATGCACAGTCTACGAGGCAATCTTAATTTTTCCTTGTGCCAACTGACATTTCGAACTGCCAAAATTTATGGCATTAATTAGAAACAAGGGGAATCGACAAGTACCGAGTTTTAAATGCTTGGATATATAGAGTTGTTATTTGTTATCACAAATTCATTTCTATATTACCCAGAGAAAAATTTTCTCAGTGAACTAATTTGTATATGTATACATATTTTTATCGCAGAAGAGCTAAAGAAAGATCCCCCGCCATGGCCCCACAAAAAGAATATAAAGCCAACGTTGAGGTTTCGGGACAAGGTCTAGACAACGTCGCTGATACTTCACCTCGAAGTGTCGACTCTGTCAAGACCTGGTCGTTTGTTTCTGATCTTCTACAATCTGAATTGGTAGATTATTCTGATGATTCCAGTGACAATGAAAAAGATGACCTGACCACCAAATATAAGATCGTCGTCCAATCTGGAATGCATAAAGTAGCGGCCAGGCCACGACTACTCCCTTACTATGATATGGTCTGGTGGGAATTAGACCATGTGGACATACCAACCAGAACCATCATCAATGAACAGAAAGCCACTATTGGGACTTTCAGACCCGAACAACTGAAGGTTATGTACAAGTTTCCTACCGTGTCAGACCTTACATACGATGCCAAATTCTTGGAGAAATTCAAACAGAAGGAATGTGTGCAATATGAAAAGACTACGTCGAATTTAATCAAAGATTGGGTTTCACATCCTGCGAAGTTCAGGGCAGACAGTAATGGTATATATTCAATGGCTTCCTTGGAACCACAGTTCAAATATGTAGCTATGATGACCTGCAGATTATACAGGAGAGAGGACACCACACATTTCTTTCTTCAGTGGGTGTCTCTAATACATTCAGTCGTCGAAGGCTGTTCATTCAACTGGGCTAAAATGTTGTCTAATAGCTTGACCAGTCGAGTTACAGAGTATCGGGCGTAGAGGGAGAGCGGAAAGATTGCTTCATTCTTTATGTCTGCGTACATTATGGACGCCGTGTGTTTTCTAACACACTTTCCCTTAATGAGTTGGAGTTGGAATCCATCAGAGGCCGAGCCCATCCACGTCTACCATTAAAAACTGTGGGAGAACAAAGTGGCAGATTTTGTGTATGAAATTTTTAACTGGGTAATGGTACCACTGCATGTTATTATTTTCGACCACCCACCACCCAGGATCGCGGACAGTATAGCGATGAATCTGAGCAATATAGCCGACTGGTATGTAGAAGTAGAATTCTCATATCTCATAGTTTTCGGGGCTTCTGTTCCCCCGCATGCATTACCATTATTCATACCTAACAAGATGGCTTGTCGTGAGGTTACTAGGCAAACCGTAATTGGTGGCATAAACAAGGAGCTTAAGGGATATTCAAAGAAGGTATGGCCACCTTTTCCTATTCATTTAAATTCATATTCTTTGTTATATTTTGGGCATGCTAAAGCTGAGGAAACAGGCCTCGAAGACCTAAAATTGGTTCATATTGAATTCAAGAAGCACGATCCGCAAAGGTTGTAAGTAATCACTTGACCAGTTGCTGACTCAAAAGGTTCGAACACGAGAATTCACCCTCGGATGACATTTTCCGAGGCGCAAGATCTTATGCCAATATTTTGATTCAGATACAAGCCCTGGCACCCGAAGAGAGGGTCGATGTTCTAAAATTCCAAGAACATCGATGCAGTTGTCTTCCCCCAGTATTGTGGGGTGAGAATCCAAGTACATCAGAGGTGAAACAAAAAGAAGTCGAAGGCTCCAAAGATGTGACACCCAGCCAAGAAAAACACCAGGACGGGGAAGAACAAACTAGGAGTCCGAAAATAGAGATAAAGACTCCCGAGCTGTCGAAAAAGCAGACTCTAGTTACTACTCCAGGATAGCCAGCTAAGCAAATCAGAGATCCCATCACATCCATTACTCCCTTGTAGTCAACTCAGGGAAACATAGATGCAAGGTGGATTTTAAATGAAGAATTGAGACCTATAAGGATGGAAGAGCTCCCTCCAAATGAGTTCTTTTTCGATAAGAAGAGAAAGGTTGTGGTAAAAACAGAATTCTATCAAGAAGGGGGATCAACAGCCAAGAAGTACAAAGTGTTGACTGATGGGAAAGACAAGAAGAAAGAATATTTTGCTACAGAAATAGCCAGGATATTAGGGGCATATGCTACAGCAAACCAATTTTTAGTTCGGGTTTTGAAAAATCAGCTGAAGCGAAAAAATTGCCTCATCAAAACCTTAGAAGCTAGACTAGCCACAACATAGGAGGCTGCCAAGGACCAGGCGAGCGCAGGAATAGAACAAGCAAGGCTAGCCGATAAAAGGGAGATAGAGCTTCTCAAAACTAAGCTCGAACAAGTAGAGCTGGGGGTTCAGAACGGTCAGATATAAGTGGGCCAGCAAAAAGACTTAATTGAACAGCTACAGGCTAGAGTGGAAATCGTCGAAAGTAAAGTTATAGATATCAGGATGTTTCAGTCCCAAGCAATGGAGATTCGGAGCAGGGTTTCTGTAGCCCAACAAAGTTTACTCACCAAGGTAAAGATAATTCGGGACAACTGCTTACTTGTTGATGAAGTGTTGGAAAATTTATCTATCAGAGAAAGAGAATCTGGAGCACCTCGGGTCGCTTTTCAAGAGGCTGTAATAGCTACAAACAACAGGGAATCGGGAAATACTCCCAGGTTTTCCATTTCGGAGCAGACCAGAGGAAATATTTTATTGAAAGAATGGGAGCACAGTATATCAGAAGGTAAACTGCAAGCCAAGAAGGTAATGAAATCCTTTGAAGAGGCTTTTTGTTCTATAGATGGTAATCTGCTAAGTATTGATAGCGAAGGCAATGCTGAGACATTGAGTCAAATGAATATAGTGAAAATCTCTCTTGATATAAACGAAAAAGAAGAAAGAGATTCAGCCGAAATCTCACAATTAACTATGGCAGACATAGTTCAAATAGATAAATGTATGATTAAACCAAGTGTGTAATTATGTGCTATTGACATCCTAGACTGACAAATGGAAGAAAGGTTACCACAATTAGCCGAAGATTGTTACTCTTTTGAGGCCAACTGTCAAGTGGAGCCATCAAGGTTGATATATCGGCTGGTGGAAAGATGTGTCACCTGTACCAAGCATGCAAGAGGACAAGCTTCTGTTACCAAATAAAGACAAAGATGAAAAAATGGAACGATCGTTCTCCTTCTTATCGTAACTGAAAATCTTGTAACGATTGAGATTCCATCTTATGTAAAACTGTATAAATATACCATAGAAAGAAAGAAAAAAGGGTTGGACCTTTTTATGTCGATTGTAATAGAGTTTTCTTATCTTGAGAGTTAATATAAAGCAAATCTGAAGATTCTCAATTCTATCATGACTGTGTTATGAGTTTGTTTCCTTGTATCTCATATTTCATTTCATTTCATATTTGTATCTGATGAATGCTTCGCTATAATTTAGTACAACCTCTACTATAGTGAATAAATTCTGGTTTTCTATATTGTTTACTGTTTTTCCTCTGTTCTGTTACCAAATAAAGACAAAGATGAAAAAATGGAACGATCGTTCTCCTTCTTATCGTAACTGAAAATCTTGTAAAGATTGAGATTCCATCTATGTAAAACTCAGAGTAAATATACCATAGAAAGAAAAAGAAAAAGGGTTGGACCTTTTTGTGTCGATTGTAATAGAGTTTTCTTATCTTGAGAGTTAATATAAAGCAAATCAAGATTCTCAATTCTATCATGACTGTATATGAGTTTGTTTCCTCAGATCTCATATTTCATTTCATTTCATATTTGTATTCCATGACGTTTCGGCCATAATTTAGTACAACTTCTACTATAGTGAATGAATTTTCGTTTTCTATATTGTTTACTGTTTTTCCTCTGTACCAAATATCATCAGGTGTAATACCAGTCAACACTTTTAGAATTATATATATATTTTATGCTTCATCGTGCTATTTCTTTACCTTTTCTTTCTTCTCGCTTATATGAGATTCCCTCCCCGATAGGAGCCTCACACCCATAGACAACTTAGTGTTTTCTCCCACCTCATACATCTTTATTAAAATATAACTCGATTACGGGAAAGAGCCTTGGTTTCACCCTATTTTCACTCCTGGAACTATAAACTCTCATTTATACGACCTCAAATTGAGACAGCACCTAAATTTCCCCGAGATTTTCTTATCATTCTATTCCTCTATCACTGTCCCTGTAACAAGACAACATAATATCGAACCCGGACTATCGGATCAAACACATATTGCCTTAAATATTTTTATTACTATTCTTAAAACATCCACTGAATTCTGCTGAACTCAACATTCATGGGCGTTGATTGAATGATATAAACATCCAGAACACTGAAGCCAGACAACGCCATCCCGTAAATCATCCCCAGCTTCCCTTGCCAAAGGTTGATATTTCTTCACTCCCTTAATTCCTTTACTCACTTCGTATTCAGACAATCGTACTTTCAAGCCTTAAGTATAGACTCTAGAGCAATGTTATCCCTACGCCAGCTTTGTGAAAAATTAACTCAGAGGGATAAAGCTTCTGATAATAGGCGATGAAAGCTGCATGGAACTCCGAAAGTGAAGAAATGCTAGTAGGGGTAAAGAATGATACCATTACATTCACAAGCATCTCCTGCCAATGAGAACTTGAAAATTTTCAATAATACATCCTCATGATGTATCTCGACCGGTGCTGAATAAGTTCATGAAACTCACAGAGATGTCGAGTAGGGTTGTCCACTTTAAGTTATATGAATATGGGCACAATTGCTCCATTCATCCGGAGAATGGACATCATTAGGAAAACTAGGAATAATAGAAAAATTAAAAGAAGTAAACCTCTGAGCTAGGATTTTCTCCATTCCAAACCAGCGGAGTCAATTAACGATTCCTTGAATCATGGAGTCGCTAGGTGAAAGATGTGCATCTTCAAATACGACTTTTCAGTCCTTTTGTTCACCATCAAAGGCTAGATCCTAATATTATTGTTACCCCAGGAATCTTCTCAAGCTAAGAAAGCAGCCACTGAAAACTTCTCGAGAAAGCTCCTCCGGGTCATCTTTCAGGTGTGCCAAAAGTAGCCACAACTGAAACAGTATGGCAAAACATAGAATATCGATAATGGAGTCACAAATTCATAGTAGCAATCTTCAAGGGCACTTATGCCCCATGTAACCTTCAGACTCAAAAGTTCAATGTCATTCAATCCCAAGGAAAATTTTCAACTGCGTCCCTTTAATGGTGCCTAAATGTTGATGATTTAAAGTCACTCCCTCGGATTGGTGCTAGTGAAGAGCTCGACACCCATCGCTTTATTGTCACGTAATTTGTTTAAAGGTGACGGATGGGAGTAAACTCAGTGATTACAATCATTTAACCCGCAAAAACTAGGCCATAAATGCACAGGGAAGCGAGGGCCACAACTAACTTCAAATGTCAGGAATTTGAGTTAAAGCAAGATTAGAGGGGAGACGAATGAGAAAAGGAGGGAGAACGCTTTTGGGCATCGTGCTTTCCAAAGAACTTGAAAGAAAACAAACATCGAAATGTGCCTCAATGACATAGTCATAATCAGACACTGATCAAACCTATCATACTATGTAGCCACAACCACTCGACTGGATCCTCCAACTCCAAATCATTCAAAGTGTAAGATGAAAAAGACAATGTGGGAGACTACTTAAGACTGGTGCAGAGATTGTAGTGACTAATCATATGTCATCCTACAATATGCAACCCTCAACTAGATCCCAATTTCGAAAGTGTTTTAAACAACCAATCAAAAATAAAAAGGAAAGAGAAGCCGACTTCCATTAATTTGATAGTCTCAAATTAAAATACATAACTAGAGCTTCCTCTAAACTCTTTACAAATGGCCGCTCAACCATCGCATACTAAACAAATGGCAAAATGCCTTACATAGTATTTGAGCCGGTAGGGTGACTGCTTAATCATATCATGAATTCAATGCTTGACGTTGAGGAGATTCTCTGTCAGGTTGTGCATGTAGACGTTGGGCAGATTTCCCATGCAGTCGTTCGTCAGATGCGATCTCTATTAGGATGGGCTGTTAGTCTGTCTCTATGCTTGGTCCTTTCCTAGCCTTCTATTTATGGAAGAAGACAATGTTCAACCACCATCAACTACCAATACCAATTGCTTCCTTTGATTGGGAATGGCCTCTGTCAACTCTGTACTCGGATGACGTGGCGTATTTTCTTTGGATGCTACATCGTTGGGATTGGGAATGGCCTCGGTCAACTCTATACTCAGACGACGTGGCTACTCTCTTGGATGTCAGCTCATTGGATCAGTCAGGAGGGGACCCCTATGGAGGACGTGAATGAGGGTGCTGAATTTAGAGGTGCTGAGGTGGAAGAACTAGGTGGCGTGCTGCTACACATCAAAATTACTTCACTCGAGCAAGGTCGCAAGTGTTGTCATTATAAGTGTCAGTAGTATCGCATTTTGCTCACAAGTGTCGCAGTGTCAAAGAAAGCATAATGGCCATGATTCCTATGTTGTGCCTATAACAACATTATAAGGACACTTGAAACACCTCAAACATTTGATTTGGAAGAAGAGAAATGAGTCAACAGGCTTATGAACCTCTTGCCATCTGAAAGCATCCAAAAAACTAAGTTTTTGGAGGGGAGTGCTCCCCTATACCTCTCTCAAGAGTGTTGGCACCCCCCTATAAGCTATCAGGTAGTGTTATAACACTCATATGCCCTTTTGCAAGAGCTCTCCTATTCTCAAGATTTTTGGCTCTCCCCTAAAGCCTACTTGGGAGCATTATAACGCTCTGATGGCCCTTTTGAGGGAGCACTGCCTATTCTAGGCAGCAGTTGGTTTGTTGAGATGAATGGGGGAAAGATATTTTCAATCTTGGAAGGTATTTGGATTCGAACCCCTAGTCCAACCATCATCTTAGGGAAGATCCCTAACTCAAGGAGGAAAATCCTCAACTCACCCCAAAGATATCTCAAGTTTTTGAGCCTCTCCAAGGCTATATAAGCAAGCTTTCTCATGGTGAAAGAGGACCTAGATGGAGAATCACACCAAACTTATGATCTCATAAGTGATACACAGTGAAGTGGAGGCTAATCAGCGAAGCTATCATCATTCTAATCATGGAGCTTTTGAGCAAGGGTTAGGCAAGGAGAACTTGAAAAAACTGCTACATTCCATCTATGCCTGTAAGTAACGTTTTGTCCTCATTAATGTAATATGCTTGGCCTGTTTTTTTCTAATTTTTGTTTGACATTACATGAATTTGTCTCTAAGTATATAGGTCTGCTTTGAACTAATCTTGATAGACTAGGAAGTGGTTTTACTTTGTTTGTCTACAGGGCTTATCGAGGAGCTCAAGATTGGAGTTCAACTTGGAGCGTGCAGGGACAAACACCAGTAAAAGGTACGTCTTTCCTCCTTCCTCTTCATGCATTAGTTTGTGTAGACATAAAAGGAAGTCAGTGACCATGATAAGCACTTTCTGTCTTAGAGTTAAGAGTCTAGCTCTTTGAGGAGATCTACCTGTCCGTAGGAAGATTTTCCTTCAACAGAAACTGGCGACTCCACTAGGGAATCGAACCGAAACTTTTGGTTTTGATTTTTCCTCATAGACCTTGTCTTAACCTTTGATTGTTTTCAGACCTTGTTGACCCCATTTTTTTGATTTCATATGCTGATTGACTCTTTACCCCATCACATTCAGGTTGACTGTCAAAATTTGACTAAAATTTTGGGGTTTTGGACATTTTTATGAGTATTTTAAGGCTGGCACCCCTGTGCCCATGTTAGAAAAGCTCCAACACTCCCTAAAGGTGTTGGACAGAGATTTATAACACCCTGGTGTCCCTTACACCAGAGTGCCAACCCCCTTTTGCACAAAATCTTTTCAAAATTGCATATTTTTGAGGTCCAGAACCTGTTTTTTCACTTGCTGAGATCATTTATGATTCAATGCTTCTTCCCATTGAAATTTGACATCCCTCCTTTTGAGAAATAAGCACTTTGTTTTTAAGAGTTGGTGGCCTTCTTCATTATTTCTGAGTTTTTTTTCTGTTGAGAGCTTGAAATCAATCCACTGTTTTCTTCTCTCCTATCCGACTGAGCGGGAACTCTGGTGAAGGGCATCAGAAATCTGTGAATCATCTTGTTTGGTTTTTTGAGGCCATTGTTCTTCAACATCTCTTTTTGTGTGAATTGTTTGATTTTTCTTTGTTATCTTTTTTTTTCTGTTTGCTTCTTGTTTCAATCACAGCAAGAGGGTGTGTGTTGTTTGTGTGAAATTTTCTCATACTTGTCCGAATCTCCTTGATCTGAAACGGCAATTAGCAGGAGAGGTCTTTTCATTGAATTAATAATCATTCACATACAAATGACAAGAGATACATTTTAGTGATTGGTTTGCATATTAGAAGGCATTTTTGGAAATGTTTTAGCATTGCATTAGATTCGATTGAGAACCAATTGATAGAGGACATTTCATATTAGTGTTTGCAAGTGAAAACGGCTCTTTCTCTTTCCCTTAAATAGGAATTCATTGAAAAGAAACGACTACTTATCATCTTTTATGCATCTTTTTTGGAATTGAGTCCCCATTCCATCAGTTTCACTTTCGTGCACCCTTTGAGTAAAGAACATCTATATAACAAACGCTAATTGAAAATTATCTACAACATTTATGTTTTTAGGATCTTCCACCAACAGTAGACTAGGGTTAGCACTTTGGATTAGGCTATGAGTACAACTCTCCAAAGTTTTCAAAACAAACATTAGCATCATGAGCTAGAGAGAGTCAAATCCAATTATCGTTTTGGTTTTCTGGGATCCCCCTCTCACACAGGGGTTATGCACGAGGTCGCATTTGGGAAAATTACGGATATTATCCCTCCGTGGTTCAACTGTTTGTAGTGGTCGGATCGTATATTGGGGGTTTCTTGGAGGTATACCCACAATTATGTGTGGGAGCCTCTCGGGTTGATTTCAGACTTGTTATCCTACCCATACGTTTCAGATCGGACTGTCGACTGTACCCGCCCAGGGACTCACTGTGAATTGGTGTCTTTAGTTGCCATAATCTTTAGGTACTTACACAAGGTGACGGTGAAGGTAAATCTCACTGTACCTGGGACAGACATTGGTCAAACTCACTCGGGCTCCTTGGAGGGTAAATCCACAATTACTGCGTGGAAGCTTGCGCCAAGGTGAAAGTTCGTTAAGCAGGTCGCCATTGTAACTGTTCCACCATATCCCCAGCCCCTTCTCGACTTGATCACGTGACGTTGGATTTCATCTCCAACTAGTACGGTCATCGAGAGAAGTTTTGTCTGCTTGGTTGATTCCTAGATTTTATTAGCACATGCTGTTTCTTTTTGTTAGTTGGCCCTAAATTTTCAGTGTCTTCTGTTATTCTCCACAATTGATCCCGTAGACGATAAAGGTCTTCGTCGATCATGTAGGATGCAAGGGCTTCCTCCACAAGGCTATCAACCCTTACCTCCTAACCCTCTAGAAGACAACTACCATAGAGAGGTAGAAAATCAATCTGATGCTGGAAGTGTTATTGCTCCTCTGTTAGATAACTTAGAAGGCGCTTTGGTCATGGTTGAAAATCCCACTACACCTATGTCGGTAACTCCTCTCGAACCACTTTTGGTTCGCTTAGAATCCCTTGGGAACGTCATAGATGAAGAGATCCCACGATTACCGGAGAGGATATTTACCGAAACATATATGGGATCCACAGAACCAATATTTGGTGATGAGTATAGGACTCCTCTTTGTCCTAGCACCACAGTAGAAACCAATCCCACACCTACTCGTTCTGTATGGAGGACTTCATCGGGACGTGATCTCTATGAACATGTCGAATCCTTTCGACAACCCTTTCAACCTCATGACCCTCCTAGTGAAACAGGGCCATCTGATCAAACCATGAATCACCCAGTCGATCAGGTTATTCACTCTACTGCCACACCAGCACAAGTCCATCCTAATGTTGGACTCATCACCTCTACTCATCCCCAAAGAACTTCAATCTCTACACCTGTTTCTATAATTTTTTACTCTACAGCTCTGCATGTTCCACACGATCCTACTAGGACATCTTCTCACCCGAGAATGCAGACCCCTGCTGACCAAACACAACCAGCTGGAGGGAAACCACCATCCAACAAACTGTTTCCTCCTGGAGGACTACCTTTCCATGGAAGGTCTACCCCTCCCAGGGGACAATCCCCTTTTCATGCTCCTCCTGGAGGGAAACCTCCATTTTCCAATTATACCCCGGTCGTAAATCCACCACTGGCAGGGGGGAAACCCTCATTTTCTAGAAACCCTTCACAATCCTGGGGAGTATCTTCAAGAGGCCTTTTTACCCAACCCCACATTGGGGGGCACTTGTATAATAACCCACTAGGAGGAGTATCCAATCATGTCCCTTCCGAAACATCTTACGGGAAATCTTATCTGGGCGGCATCCAAAATACCACCTGGAGTTCTCTGGGACCACATTCTTATCCTCCTCATGGGCCTCATGTGTATCCGCCTATGGGGTCTACTCCTTACAATTCTCAAGGCCAAAATGCTTATCCTCCTCATGGGCAAATACATCACCCAGCCTATAATGTTCAGAACCCACCGGGTTATGCCAATGTTTCTCATGCACCATTGAATCCTTCTTATCCTGGCCAGCAACAACCATATGTAGGAGGACCTACTGGTTAAAACTATCCACCTAACCCATTCTATCTGAACAACCATGTGATGACTTTCCATTTGTGTTGTTCATCAAACTCCCTCATGAATGATTCTGTACGTTTGCGTCTTTTCCAGCGAACACTTACCGGTTCAGCAGCAAAGTGGTATATTGAACTACCACGTGCTTCTTTTCATGATTTCAATTCCCTTGCCATGTCTTTCCTCATGCACTTTAAATTTCCTATTCACTACGAGACGGGTACTGAACTCTTGACCTCCCTTCATCAAACTAACTCCGTGCATGAGACGGGTACTGAACTCTTTGACCTTCATCAAACCAATCCCGGAAATGCATATCTCTGACCATATTCATGAGTGGAGACGACGACGGAGGATGATCAAGTCCGTCATCCCTGACATACTATTGGCAGAATGGTTTATTAAATCACTGTTACCCCCGGATCGCTCACAATGTCACTATGGGAGGCACGGTCATAGAGGAACAAGCCATCACTTGGGCTCAGTATTTAGATTTGGTTTATTCCCAATTTGGTACTTTGTATGATTTAATCAATGTTGCTCGAGCAATACCGATCCTTCTAAGCCATCATCCTCATCTCTTACGGTGACAGGCAGGTTCCGTCAAAACTCAATCTTTTCCAAATCGACTACACCCTCCTCTACCTTTCCCCAAACTCAGATCTCTGAGGTGAATGTAGTTCAATCTTTCCCTTCACAACAACTGAGGTAAGAAGAAGACAAAGAATAAATCAAAATAATAATGAACAAATAAAAATCAAACACTGCTACCGAAAAGGAAACACAACGGAAACTGAAATTCCATGTATCATTTGTGGTGACAAACACTACACTAATATTGTCTTAATTCTGCAATGAAGTGGCCAAAATTTTCCAAGGAAAGCCACAACCCGTTGTTCTTACTCAGCATTTTCCACAGCAGCAATCCATGGTTGCTTCAAACCCTCTCCTGGGGCAGTTCTAGTGATCCTAATGATGAGCCCTACTGATGCACAATATATTATATGTTTAATGAAACAATTTCCACCACTGGGCCAAGACATTACAGCCGACACACTAGGTAAACCTGACAAAGGAAAATACACTCACGGTAAATTGGTACTTTACTGGATCCATCATCATCCTCTGTTAGTCTTCCTGGTTAATCTTCTGTCTGGACCACTTCAGATTGAGAAACCCCAGTTCGCTCCATATTATGCCCTCCTAAGATCACTATCCACAAAGTTACTTTTAATCCTAGTTCACGTGCCACCCAGCACTACAAAATCATTGAAGATCTTGCTCAAGCACTGTGTGTTATGTCTGTGTAGGAAGTTCTACAGCACTACCCCAGCTAATGAATTCTCTGGCCACTTGGTGTTGTTGATCCTGAGTCGTCTAATTAGATCATGTTTAACCTAGACAACTATACATCTCAACTCTCCCACCAACTTCTTTCTTTTTCAAGTTGATGTTAAGGTACCACAATCAACAAATCCACCGAACTATTCAGAATAAGGGAGCCTCAACTTGTGTCATGTCTTGTATGCATTGGAAAGGTTTTAAAAAAATAACCATCACTCTCAACAACCCTCAAACAATGTTACATGCTTTTGATGGGTGAGGTTTTCATCCCTATGGGCTTTTGCAGTCCCTGCCCATCCAATTGGGTGGCAAAAATGGGGAACATTGTTGATGTCAAGGTGGTCGACACTTCTGATTACATTCCTGTTACTTGGAAGAAGTTGGGTTTTATGCTATGAATGTCGTTGCCTCGTCAGCTCAATGTAAATCCAATTTCATCAGGGCAAAATTGTCATGGATCGCTTGATTTCTACACGGCCGCTCGCGTTCCCACTCACCAACAATATCCCTTTCTTGGGGAATTACAAGACTGGCTGCGAAAGCATTGGTGTTGGCTACCGGAAATATTCAGTCTCATGTAAAATTCCTACACCACTTCCATCGACTACAAATCATATCGACGGTGGAAATATGATTTCGACCACAGCTTATCAATCTTTAGAATCATATGACCCTTGGATTGTACTCTTTTCCGTTGGATTCGGATCAATTCAAGTATCACTGCAAAGCTACTTTAGTCTGCATGAAACATCAAAAGTTTCTATCCAATCCGCTTATCCCTCGTCAGATGCCCAACATCTATTGGCACTTCACAATTCCTCGATGCAATCATGATTGAATTCCTTGTCATTCGTAGATCACCACATTTCCAACTTTCTTCTGGACAAATCTATTGGTGGAAATGTTTCACATTGATAGGTTACCTCGGGATAATAACTATCATTGATCCTCTTTCCATAAAGAAATTCAAGATGTTCGCCTGATCTCCCTCCGGTGTTGATTTTTCACTATCTCCCATGATTTCAAACTTCCGAATGATTGGATCCAGAGGGATTATGGTGCATTTCTGCAGCAGGATTATTGAGTCGTATCTCCACTCCTATCGCAGCCCTCAACATGTTTTCCTTCTCGAGGATTATTTTCCATCCAGTGAAGATCTCCTGAGGCCATGACCATGTTTTATCCATTGACATGGTACTCCTTCCAGAGCATTATCCTTCAGCCATGATCCAGACGAGACCACAGTTAGCATAGTTTCTCTCTGTGGCAAGCTTCCATTAAAAATGAAATAGAGGTCCTTGAGACGCTCTTTTCCTAAGGTCAAGCTCTAAAAATGAAACAATCACCTCTCTGAACCTTTGTTTTCATCTAACTTTCTCCTCTAGTGCGAATGAATTGAAGCTTATGGGCATGTCTCCAGCCTGATGACTTTCGGAGCAGCCACTATTTCGTGCTGGGGGCATACCGAGCTTAGTCGTTGTTCTTCTCGTGATCAAATACAAGAGAATGTCCGTGCAGACTTTTGTCTCTTTTTCGAACCTGTATGGACATACGAAAAAAGAACCCCCAGAGTTCCTTTTTAAGCTCTTTTAAGACTCTCTAAACATGAAAATACATCAGGCATCTAAGCTCTTTTCCACTCAAGAAAATGTTTGAAAGGGAGTATTTCGAGTTATAATTTATCTCTTTTTCGCCCTTGCGAGACTAACATTACGAAAGGAATAAATATTGAGTCATCTTTAAGTTCTTTAGACTCTCAAACATAAAGATTACTACAACCTTTGTTATTTTCACGCTCGTAGAAGTATTTGAAGGAAATGTTTGTTGAGCGATAGTTTATCTCTTTTTCAGTCTCATCAGAGTATTTTACGTAAAAGGAACTGAGAGTTCTTCTTTAAGTGTTTTTCCAGACTCTATAATCATGAAAAAACCTTGAGTTTTTTGTCTTCGACCTCGCTAAAAAAAAAAACATCGACAGGACCATATGGGATCTAACCCTACTTCTTCCAGTTTGTTAACAAAGGAAGAGGAACTTAACAAAGGTAAGTTTTATCTGTTATGGTATTATCCTCTCGGAGTATCTAGATGGGGAAAAATTGAAAGAAGCAAGTCAAGCAGTTTTTGAGAACACCACCAGTAACTCTTACAATCGCCCTTAAACAAGACACTTTGTCTTTGCACACATCTTAATCCGCTGAACCTTTGCACTGAATCAACTTTGAGTTTTTTTTACTCCTTTGGGTCACCCCATCTAAAGTCACAGTATCCATTGCATTATCGTGTTTTGTTCCATGTCACATTTCTACTATTGTGCCTCAGTGTTCAAGGGAAGTATCCACCTCGAGAGTTAGCCATCACAAATATCTTTATCTCAATACCCATGTCAGTCCATGTCTATTTG
>SNQJ01S0216558.1:0-15468 GCA_010110895.2 Picea sitchensis | reverse complement strand
ATGGAAATACATCTAATTTGATGGAAATGGATGATGACAAATATCTATTGGGGCTTGATAACATTCTATGTGAATTCTATAAGAATGTGGGTACCTAATAAGCATTAAGTTAAATTTTAGCCATGACTTTTGCTAACTCAAAAACAAAATTAAGGTGATTTAGCACACATGTAAGAACCTTTGTGACCTTGGAATAGGAGGAAAATGAGTTCAAAAATGATTTAATTAGTAAATTATCAATTCATTCACATTCCCAATGTCTTGACAAAAAACAAACTCTACGATTTTTTTAATAATGAATGCATCACATCCTAAGGAGTCATATATATTTTTCAAATAGTACCCTATATCATGTAACTACGTTATTGAGCAATGTCTAGCTAATAAATTACATTCTATCAAATATGGAAACCTTCCCCATCTACAAATAATAACACCAAGACTATTGTTAATCAATCGAAAATGGTGGAACTGCTCAAACTCAACATTGAATTAATGACATGTTCTTGGATTGTGTGTTTTCTTAGGATTCGTTCTTGGCTTGTTTGAATTTTTGAAGTGTAAATTTGAGGAAATGTTTAAGGAATAATTGCAATAGTTCTAATATCCAAGTAACTAAAGGATCGAGATAGAGGGATGGTCAAGCGATGGAACCAATATTTAGTTCGGTCATGGATTGTAGGAAAAAATTGAGGAATCCTATAAATCACTGAGAGGAGTCATGTTAGGGCAGCAATTGTTACGAGGAAAATCTATATATGGCTAGGGTAAACCACAAAAGACAAAAACAACTGCAGAAATAAACTCTATCCCAAAAACATGCTATATAAACCAATATGAAAGCGATATAAGAAAGAGGCCTACCTCGTCCAAATGTTTGATGAAGTCCACCATTGAGCGCTTTGACCCAAACCTATATACCTGCAACTAGTTCTCAACAACCAAGAAAAGAAACCATATGGTGATAATATAAAAGGTTAGCACATTAGATACCATAATCCATTAATAAACATAACAAATACGCCTATGGATAATAACTCAAATATTTGCAAGATATAAATTGGACGAGAAATGAGTATTTCTATTAATATATGATCAGCAGAAGTGAAAATATTACAGACTTTTGTGTCAGCATGGTTCAGAACAGAGAAAATAAGTTCCTTCCAGCTAGGCCTCCACCACTTCAATCCTTCACCTTAGGAAAGATAATAAGAGAGAAACAATGAGGTTCTCAATCAATAACGGAAGAGCTTGGGGGTTGAACGCTATGTTTAGAATTAAAGGAAAAAGGGGTGCAGACTCAATATGAAGTAAATAATTTTTGCAGATTAAATTTTCTCTCAAAGTTGAATTCTTTCTCCTCTTCCATAGCTCAGAATTGGCCCATTTATAGCCTTCAAAATGTAACTGAAGGATCGAGTTGGAACGTTTCCAGTATATGGAAGGCCAAGGATCATAGATCTCATGTCGTGACATGGAAACCCGACATTAATTTTCATTTTCTAGCATAAATCCTTATGTATGCGGGTTTTAGTGGAGCAGCCTACGTATACACATGTTGTATAATGTGCAAGATGCGTACATGTGGAAAAATGTTTATTTTTAACTCTAGATCTTACAAACAGGGATGATAAGTCTGCACGGGGAAATGGAAAAATGCCTTCTGTGGAAGACTGCATAGGGTGAGGAAAATATTTCTATAACAGATGTCACCTAATGTGTGAGGTCAGAGGAGTATCTGCGATGCCCAAAATACATTATAAAGAACCCAAAAGTGGAGTGGTAGGGGACCAGCTGGACGAACTAGTTTCTAATTACATTCTGCACTGACTTTGCATACATGGTTGCCAATAAAATTACACTACAGATCCATTTGAAAATATACCAAACAAGTGTCTATGGCCATGAATAGGAAAATACAAATGTGGTTATATGCCAACTGTTGTCATAGTCACAAACAAGGCCCAGTAGAACCAGTCTAAAAAAAAAACTGAAGATATATGTATACCATGTAGTACAATATAATATCCCATGATAACTGAAGTCATATAGGTAGGGGTCCAATCAAAAGGAAGAAACAACTCAAGAAAGTTGCGGCCACATAGTGATGTCTTCAAGTCTTCTACACAATCCGTCAAGGGTGCAAGTCTACATCATGTGAATAAAGGAGTTGAGGTCAAAACAAATAAGACAACATTTGATTATTGGTCATTGATATATACCATTAACAAACATGAGACAACCTACCAAGAATGAAAGTAGGTATCAAGGCACCGAGTACATTCTTACAAGTGTGAATAAAGGATTCGGTGTCGAACACCTGAAGTATTAATTGATCAGGAGAAATTGATGTATTCCCAACTATCAATGGCAAGAGAGCCTGCCACTAATTACTGCAAGCCTCAAGGTACTCATAAGGCTATAGGTCTCGTTTGCAGAATAAATGAGTTGAATTCAATGGAAGTAGACCCGCTAAAAGGAGAGAATTAAGGCATCTCTCATCAATCAACACGAGGTACAAAGTAGGAGCATCATGATTTGGTGGAAATTGGATGAAGAACATGTTCACGAACCAACAACCCTGTGCATCTTTTGTTTGTTCCAAGTACAAGAGGTACATGAAAAATACCCTCTGAATAGAAGCCATTGACAAAAATTGCTGACAAAGGTGAGGAAACCACCAATAAGGCTAATGGAATCCAAGACACTGCACAAATCCCAATGTGTGAATATATGTCTTGCCATCAAACAAAAGGGAAACCACCCAGTCAACCACCAATGATGAAATGTCGATTGTTGGGTTCAAGGTTACCTACCAATGATGAAAGTATGGCTAGGGTGCATGATAGGACTACAATATCATGTGATACTGAGACGCACTGAGGGTATGGCTGACATGCAAATTCAAGAGTTCTGAGGAGTGTCCGACATAGGTTGATAGACTTCCTTTGAACAAGAGCATGAGACATATATAGGACTTCGGAAACACAAACTCAATGATGAAACCATAAGATGGAGGAGGCATCAACGAAATTCTCTATAGGGACTAGAAGAGTAACCAGTCGGTATATAAGACTCTGTAACGAGATCAGATTCCTAAGGCCATGCTAACCACAAAATTAAGATGACAAAGGGACTCAATAACTTTGTGCTTTGTTCAAAGGGAAAACGACTCCTACCAATACAAGATAATACTACCTTCCCGCCCATCCTGTTTTTTTTTTTTCATAGACAAATGAATGCTATGATACAGAGGAGGAAACGAGTGTCGCAAGTAAGAAAAAATAGTTCCAGCAGTGGAACATACCTATGCTCAATGCATGGAAATGCATGCGGGAGATCGACACTCAGGGAAATGTTCCCTCCTAGGTATAGGGTGTCAAATTGCGAAGGACATAAACAAGGCTCTTCTTGGTTGAGGATGCAAAACTGCTGAGGAAAACGGTTTATAACGCAAAGCGAGAATCAAATATAGGCTTAATACTGCAATAAGGGGCATGATATGCAATCACAACTTAATGCCAAAAAATGTCCTTCTTTATGAATTTTAGTCTACTTGGTGTAAAAAACGGATAAACTTGTGCCAAATAGACATCTTTTCAAATCCAATTTACGAGTGTGAAAGAGACAAGTTCACTCGGAAATCTTTTCACTTTTTGATAACGAGTCGGAAAAGAGATTAACTAAGAATCACGACCTTTCAAGTCCAATTTAATGAGTGTGAAAGGGAAAAATCACTCGAAAATGTTTTCTCTTTTTGAACGAGTTGAAAAGAGCTTAACTCGGACTTGTTTGGGAGAGTCTAGGTGGAAAGTCATCAGGGGGGGATAAGGCTGCCATGCAGAACTTCTGCGGAACATCAATATCTTACGAATAGCCAACATAAGCTTGGGAAAACCAAAATCTATCCAAGCCGAGGAGGATATAGTCTTAGTGATATATCAGATAATGTCTCTTACTGGAAAGGACATAGGCGGGGGCATTGGATACCACACAAGACCATCCCAATAGAAGGTGATCTCCTCAAAACCTGGAGGGAGAGGGCTTGAGGAAAGTAGAACTCTCTCTCATTCAGAAGGTGCAATATCGTGGATGATGATGACATGCTTGAAGGAAGCATCACCCTCTGCAAGGAGAGTAGGATTGACCAGGGATTTCACTTGTACAACCACTTCTTCAACTCTAGGTTGAAGAGGATGCAGGATAACATGGATAGGGGACACATCACCCTAGATAATGGGGGTGTGGTCAAGAGAATATTGAAGCAACATTATTGTCGTGTCAATCAACGAAGAAACAAGGTGTGGGGAAACCATAGACGCCTCAGAATCTGAAGGGCCTTTAGGTGAGCCCCATGCTTCTGGTATCCCAGTAGTAGCTGGGCACAATCGAGTAAGGTGATCTCATTCACAAGTTCTTCAAGGGAATTTAGTCTTACGTCTGAGATGTCTAGGATTCTCAACGCCCCCAGCATCGCTCACAATGGCTGGTGACATTCTTTCAATGTGACTGGTAGAGGGGAGAAGGTCATCTCCTACATGATGTACAGAGGTTGGATATGTGACAATGATATGAATCAGGGTGACTAGAGTGATGCCCACAACGTGATTGGCAGAGGATAGATGTGGATTGTCAACATGATTTGTAGAGGTTGTTGACTCATTCCCTACATCACTGGAAGAGGTTGGTGATGGAGCTCCAGTACGATTGGTAGTGACTGGACTAGAGGTGAATTGTGGCATTTGATTCCAAGGTCCAGGGAAATATTTTCTTTGGAACATTGCAGGCCAAGAAGGATCCTGGTTTGGCCCCTGTCCCTATCCAGAAAGGTAGTATCCTCTGCCTAATTGATTTGAAGAGGTGTTTACGGGAATCATCATTGAAGTCTGTGAAGAGATGAAAGTATGATGAGGATTATTCGAGTGAGGATATGTGTTGCTCCCTTGTGAGAGGGTTCCATAAATATGGTAGACCAAATAGTAAAACTGATTCTCCCCATATGAGACACTCGGGGACACATGATAATCTGTCACGGGAAAAATGTTCGAAGGAACCGGCATGGTGGACGAAGGATACAAATATGGGGTGTAGTAAGTAGAAGAAGCATCCATCTAAGTATTGGCTCCTAAAAGAGAATAGATAGGATTGGATCTGTAAGAGGGGAGGTTCCAACCTCCTATCATGAAATATGGTTATGGGGAATGACTCATATCGAATGAAGACATAGGCATCGGGGCCATGGTGCCCCCGGATCCAATGCTAGGATTCACATAAGTGGAATAGGGAGAGGATTGCATGGGATAAGGCATATCAATAGGAAAATGACTAGATACCCAAGGCATGAACTGAGTATCATAGTTCTGCATACCATTATGAAAAGCAGAAGGATTCGTCCCCATGAAATGAGTAGGTATCATGGGGTGGGTAGTGGTGAATGAGGGATAAAAAGGAACTCCACTATCCATGATAATGAAGACTCAATAAAATATCCTAAGGTCAACTAGTAATCAAAGATCACACCAAAATTCAAATGACCAATAGCATACAAATGGGGTAAAGTTGTTGAGTGGCCTCCCTCCCTAAAGAAGGTATGTCTCTCCCAAGAGGGGCCTGAGACTCCCTGCTAAAGATTGAAGTTAATAGAATCAGTTATAAGGGCCCTCTTGGGATTAACAACCAGTCGGTTAGATCCCCTCAAAGAGGTAATCCTCCATAAAGGATGTGTTTTTTTCAACCCTTATCTGACCCAGGGTACCTGCAGAATAACCCTTGCAAGTAACCTATGAGACACCTAAGTCAAGAAACTAATAAACCATTGTATAACCGATGCACAAAGGAGTAGTCGTAAATCAGGTCCACCATATGGGTAGGGTAGCAAAGCCCAAAACCTTGAAAGTACCACCTCTCACGGAGGTAAAGGCACTAGCAAGATCCTGAGATATGAATAGATCCCCAGAAATATCTTTGATGCTAAGAAGGTATCGGGGGGATAACCCTTATACCGACTTCACGCGACCTCTTTATTAACTCCGGTGTGAGCGAAGCCTCCTGATCTTACCAATTATAAAATGGATTTCTCCACTCCCTGTGTCAGACACATATGTTGATTTAATTTCCTTGGAGAAGTTTACTCACAAAATCCTATTCCAAGGCACTAAATCCTAAGCTAGTTTGTGCACCCTAGAAAATAAAATTGTGACTACTCAATTTTAAATTATAGTGTTAATTTTAGTGGCCGTGATTACTCAAAAAGGTATGGTAGTGAAACTCATGAGGTTATGACTCTGCAAGAAAAGTGAATATGAAAATGATGCAAAGTCCTAACTTTAACTTTCAAAGAATGATATGCTTCTAAAAACCAATGCTATTTTCAATTTCAACTCTGCAATTTTGAAGTAAAATGCAATCTTTCACTATATGCACTAAGCTAATGACAAGGACTCAAAAGACAAAAATGCCAAGAAATGCAAAATTCCTATTTTTTTTCTATTTTCAATATAATAGAAATGAAAATGCATGGACAGATAAGAAACTTGATATGTAAACCTATTGTTTAGAGAAAAATATAAATCAAGTAGGATACCCGACAACAAAACAACCAGCCCAATATACAACGACAATAAAAAATGTAAAGATGATGAGAAAGACTCCGCCCATAAATTCAACCAAAGATAGGTTTCTTGTCATCCCACAAGCACTTAAAAGGCACTACAAAGAACAAAGAAGGCTCAAAAAACATCAAATCCCGCCCAACAATCATTAGAGCAAGCAAACAAACAAGATTAAATGATGTACGTGATTGTTTGGGAAAACAAAGCGTATATACGCAACTTGCAGTGGGACAACCTGCGTATGTACGCGGTTGTCAAGGAAAAAATGCGTATATGTTTCAAAAAACAAGGCCAAGAAAGGGAGAAGGCTGAAAACTTAGACCTAGAGTGAACAAGAGATTTCAAGCAATCATGCAACAAGAAACACAATAGAAAACGAGAGAAATCTAAGTAGAAAATTACTCCAAACCCTAAGAAAGATGATTGAATCCCCGGTATGGTCGCCAATTCTGTTATGAGGAAAATCTCTCTATGGCTAGGGTAAACCACAACAAATGGAAACGACTTCAGTAATCAACTATATCCCAAAAACATTTTATATAAAACAATACGAAAGCAAGATAAGAAAGAGGCCTACCTCTTCCATATGTTCGATGAAGTCCATCGTTGAGCACTTTGACCCAAATCTATATACCTGCAACTAGTTCTCAACAACCAAGCAAAGCAAGCATATGGTGATAATATAAAAGGTTAGCACATTAGATAGCATAATCCATTAATAAACATAAAAAATATGCCCATGGATAATAACTCATATATTTGAAATATATCAATTGGACGGGAAATGAGTATTTATGTTAATAAATGATCGGCATAAGTGAAAATATTAAAGACTTCCATGCCGGCACAGTTCATAATTGAGAAACTAAGTTCTTTCTAGTTGGGCCTCCACCACTTTAATCCTCCACCAAAGTCAATATCATAAGAGATAAACAATGAGGCTCTTAATCAATAAGGGAAGATCTTTGGCGTTGAACACTGTGTTTAGACTTAAAGGAAAAAGGGATGCAAACTCAATATGAAGTAAATAATTTCTCCAGAGTAACTTTTCTCTCAAATTTGAATTCTTTATCCTCTTCCATAGCTTGAAATTGGCCCATTTATAGCCTTCAAAATGGAACTGAAGGGATGACTCAAAGTTTTTAGTATATGGAAGGCCAAGGATCATAGATCTCCTGTCGTGACATGGAAACCCGACATTAATTTTCATTTTCTGGCACAAATCTCGATGTACACGGGATGTAATGGAGCAGACTGCGTATACGCATGTTGTATAGTGTGAAAGATGCATACATGTAGAAAAATGTTTATTTTTAACTCTGGATCTTACAAACAGGGATGATAAGTCTGCACAGGGAAATGGAAAAAGGCCTTCTGTGCAAGATTACATAGGGTGAGACAAATCTTGCTATAACACCAATAAGTGAATACCAAGTTTTTGTTGTGAAATTACATATGAAAAATGAAAGATAAAAATCAAGAAGGAGACATAAAGGAAGGGAAATTCATAGAGATCTCTTCTAAAAACCCTTCTAAGAGGCTAAAAAGGCATGAAAATGACAGAAAGAAATTACCATTTTGGCAGCATGTTTGGAGCCATACATTCATGTTAGAATTTATCCATACATTCATGTTAGATATATCCATTGGTCAACCATAAAACTACATTGAAAATCCATAATATCTAAAGGACATAATCAAAATATTATACATACCTAAATGGTGATTTTTCAATTTAGCAATCGAACATAACAATTCATAAAACATTGAACATAACTAGAATTGATGGCTATATAAACTATGTTGAAAGGAGAAATCACACTTGATCCGATGAAGTGGTCGACATTACAGTTGGAATGGTTGGCCCAGCGTGTTTATCTTCAATTGTATGACCCTTTGTTAGTCTTGAGCTTCCCTCAATCAATGAAGAAATATCTTAAAGCACCTGCCAAAATCATTCAACCTCGATAAATATCTAAAAAATCAATACAAGTCATATTTGTAGCGCATTATTTACTCTAAGATACATTTTTATGAGAGTGTCAGAACATACCTAAATGACCTCCTATTGGTTTTGAGATTAATTTATTGGATCCACACGTCTAATATTTGATCAAACTACCTCCCTTGATTTGAAGTAGCAACAATGAAGTCAACATTCACTTTGTTGTTGCTCTGTTGGATCGAGGGAGGTTTTCTCCAAGATTAAACGACTCCAATAAATTATTCTCTACTGAACAGGGCCAACCACGTGAAGGCAAAATATCTTATCGCCCCTCCTCCCCCACATCACTCTAAATTCCCCAATACCCAACATATAAATCTATTGAAATATTTACAGCAAAAACAAACATATATCAATACCAATATTCACATATGTTTACAATAAAATAAAATGTTTCCTTGATCCATTTGGAGTGAGCGAAATATGGTGAAAATATATTTTATATTAAATAGTTATTAAAGTATTCATGTACATCATTATTTAGTACTTTTATTCGGCCTCTTCTTATCTCTATAGTTCCTAATCATTTCATCAATATCTACATCTTTGTTCTCTCGGTGCTCTTCAAAATATTATTGTGATTGCGTCCTCTCACGCAGAGAATGCCTAGTCGCAGGGTACTCACAGTGTAATGGAGGTCATTGTGATGAGGCATCACCTACAAAAGAAAAAAATACAAAATTTAAATAACCATTTTTTAAATATCATTGAACTAGTTCAGTAATATTAAAAAAAACAGCTGCAATGTCATTATTTACCTAGTGCACTGGTCGATACCATTGGAATGGTTTCCCCTGCGTGATCCTCTTCAAATATATGATCCTCAAGTACAACATTCTCTGCCATTGAGGGAAAAAAATTTATAAGGACAATCATAAATGTATAATTAAAAAAAAATAGAAGTAAAAAATGTATAACTACAAAATTATTAATTATACGATTAAAATACAACCATATTACCGTCATGTTCCAGCTCAGTTGTAGCACCATCATGGGGATGCAACCCCATGGAAAATTGGGACTGCATGGGAGAACCATATTTGGTTGAAAATGGATATCAATGTACTTCTCTCCAATACTAGTACCTTCATTGACAGTGTTGCACCTCTGATTAAAAAAACGTTGTAAATATTAATAATATCCAACACGACTGTATTATATTAATAATAAAGGTTAATGTGGATTGATTTTATTTACCTTATCCTGCAAAGTGGTTCTTGGTATCTACCCGAAGCTTTTTCAGTGTTCAACTACAACTTTATAGTTGTACTTGTAAACAAGTTGGAGGTCTTCCTATGTGGTTCCAGTGCCAAATTTGTCACCCTGCATTACATAAGAGTATGCATTTTTAATGTTATTCACTGCAATTGCCTAAACATTTTAAGGCGATACAAATAAGATATTTAGGTACTTACAATTCGTGACTGCAACTTTAAGTAGCCCCCTTGGCCTAGCCCGTGATGGCCACATTTGGCAATCTTTTCTTTTGTTTCCTTTGACGTGTCAGTCAAACTATCATCAAAAGTTTCAAGTACGTTAATATATACCACAATTTTATTTACATATAAAAAAAATTGAAGGTATTGAATTGAAATTGTAATTTACCTTCTGGGACCAGAGGGTATTTTTCCTTCATCTGCCAATTTATTCTCTTTTTCATCCTCAATGAGGGCCTTCCACTCCCTCTCTACAATAATCATAGGATGCTCATACCTATCATTTTGTTTCAAGTTCTTCCTATATGTTTCTCGCGTATATTTTAAATACTGTCTAGTTGCAGTGGTGGCCAAGGTCTTATTAAATGTGTCTACAACAAAAAGGCTTTCGATATAATCCATCAATTCTTTTTTGAGGTTGGAATTATGGGAATTCCACCTCTCCCATATGGTGGACCCAAAATAACTAATCCCTTATTCTCCAAGGACCAATAAAAATTGTTATTCCCTACATGCAAAATTATTATATGATTATTAATTTAAAAATAATAATTTAGATGATTTATATTTTTCTACATAGAGAACATCAAACAATTAAAATTTTAAAAATTACTTGGGAATTTAACTTGCTTTAATGGAAGCCCTTCCTTGTTGACCATCAATGTTCCCTTAAGGGTCCCTCTTCTGGTTACACATCTTTATTTAGGAAAAGAAACCACATAGTTTGTCAAATCATTAGCCTCATCTCCATCACCACCTCCACAGCCTACCTATGTGGTCGCTTCATCAGTGTGTGTGTCGTGGCTCGCACCTAATGGTGTGGAAGGTGGATATATGAATAGTTGTGTCCCGACATCTATACGAGGGCCTGTGTTGGGACCCTGTGACATCTCTGTAGTGCCACTACTACCGACACCATGCATGTCGGTGTCAATAGGATCCAAAAATCTCTATATAAGAAAGATTTTTTTTTTTTTGTTTACATAATGTCAAAGTTAAAAAATACTTTTTTCATAATTTATCTTATGACATAAAAATAAAACCACTTGAAATTATGTTTATTACCTTATATGACTTAATCCTTGTCATAAATTATTTGATCCTTTCTTCGACCTCAGGAGTTTGATCTAGAATATCTAACAAGTGAGCTAGTCCCTTGTTTCCTTTATTGGTAATTTTTCTAATTAAAACCATAGGGTCGGGGGATTCATAAAATTAATTTCATCAAGCGAATCATCATCAACATATTTTCCTTCCGAGTACATATTCGAAAAAATAAATGATAATTCATTTAGGTAAAAAAACAAAATAATTGATTGCCACAGAAATAAAATGCACATTAAATGCAATTCAAAATTTGTTGTTCATTTACTTGTTTTGAGGCCTCTTTTGATTTACCACGATCATCCTACCACATTACAGTAAAATTACAACCGTGATAATTATCATGAGAAATAAATTCAAAGTTATGAGAAATTCAAATGTTGATAACAAAAATAGGACACATTGAGTACTAAACAGACTGAAAGGTAAAATCATGATGAGGTTAATACTTTCATGACAATCAGGTCTCAAAAATTCCTAGAGGGCAATTTGTTCAGCCAAACATTTGCACGTCAAATTGAACGGTGCCCTAACGAGGCCATCAAAATTTGTGTATAATGTTTTTTGGATGAATTATTTTCTTTTGGTAAGAATATTTCGGCCGAAATGTTTATTTTTAACAGATTCCGTTAAAATCTAGGTTTTGGCCCAAAACATGAAATTGGGACTGAAAACAAAAACCAGAGAATTTCCCCAAGATTACCTGAACTTAGGAGGTTGCGGACTCCTACAAATACTGAGAATTTACTTTCGAAAATGACACCAACATTTCCAAAATTGAATCTACTTTAAATTCCTATAATTTGTTTTCATTTTCCTTATTTTTATCTAATTTGATTTAATTTTTTAAAAAAATCACTACATAATATTTTCAGTAGACATTATGATTCAGTGAAATGAAATATCAGTATCTCTAAACATATACAGTGAAAAATTTAGAAAAACATATATCCATAATCCTTAAACTGTTCTCTTCAAAAGGGTATATTTAGATTTTATTTTTAAGTAAAAATTAAGATAGATACAAGATGTAGAAAAACATGTGTTTAAAATCTGCAGTGTTTTCAGCTTGGTCAACTTCAAAAAATTCTAGAAATTATAATATTCATCCGTTAGATTAAAAATTATAGTCATAATAAAATAGAGCCTCTGTAGATTGTTGCAATATATTTCGTTTCTTAAAAACATAAGTTTAATAATAGATACATTGTTGTAGAAAAAAGTTACTCATTATCATTCCTTTCATGTTTAAGGAGCATACCGTTAAACAACTGTCAGATTGACATATCAAATCGTGATAATGCTTTTTTGAAAAATAGTCATTGGAAAGCTAACAAAATTATTCACAAGTTTTGTTTTTACTGTAAAGTGAAATTATAAACAAAAAAAATACTTTTGTATGTCGGAAGTTGAATAACTTGTGAAAATACAGTTTTTTTTCTCATAAAACAAGCAAAAGTGTAACCCATCTTCATGATTTTACCCTGAAGATCTCCAAATGGATTAACATCGTAAATAAAATAATGAAAATAATAAAATATGAGAGCCATTTCTTATAGGTTGGGTAAATTAGTATATGTATCTCTCCCATAATAGCAAGATCTGTATCTATTCAATTCAAATTTTAATTAATCAATAACTCTTCCCCTGCAACTATTGATTCTTTTGCACATGTGAATATACAGTTTCCTTCACGCCCCTCAAATATGCAATTTGGTCATTTATTTTTAGTCACGGGTCATGTACTGTTTATAAACCCTACAATATTCCCTGTTTCTTTTGGCCTTTCGTCAATATAGATAATTGCTCCTTTATTTTGATTATTGTCTTTTAGTTGTATATAATTTGCATCTAGGCCATATCTTCACATACTTTTTGTATATTGGACTATTCGTATCCAATATTTGTAGATATAACAGGGTTGATGTACTCCATCAATTCATTTAATCCTTCGTAATAGACCTTTATTCCATCCATGGAAAATAGCCCCAAACAGTGTAATGATGATGGAGCAATCCGATATATCCTTTCGTTTACACAAAAATCAATGTTTATTTAAGGAAGATCCTTGGGTACCCATTGTTTCATTATATGTGTGTACCTCAAGGTAACCTCGACGTCGTCTATTCTCTCATGATCATAAGAACATGATCCCCCTTTCGAAAGAAAACATTCCATGCATCTATGGAATTTTCTTTTGATCTTCTCACCTCTAGTTGATCTCCGCCTATTAGACCTACTAGATGTCTTACTTTCATGTATTCTACCCAAACTTACCTCACTCAATAAAGAGAGATATGACAAATACATGTTTCCTTGTACGTCCTATAACACCATTAATGAAAGAAACAATTAGTCAATTAAGATGTAACACTAGTTCATTACTAGTATCCTATTAGTATCACAGTAAGCTCATAATGATTACCATAGTGTTACTCTTTCACAATTGTATTATGCTATATTACTATTGGTATACTATCTGGGAATTATAAGGGCATGTTTGGATTCAAATGACATCAACACCAAGAAAGACAAATCATTTTGAGATATTTTTAGTTTCTTACAAATTCATGTTCTATGACTCTCCCTGTCTAGTTTTTTCTATATAATTGAGCTTTGGACTTGCAATGGTTAGAGTGTGATAAGGGGAACTCATATCATCTATTTTTTCCAGTGAAAAAATGACCCAAAATCAATAGGAACTATGAAGAAAATTAGGATTCCACTTCTATGTTGGGAACTTTTCTCATGTAACTTTACCCTAAGATTTTTTGGACAATTTAAAGACAACCCAAATCATGGTATTTATGAAAAACATGAACAAGAAAGGTGGAAATTTAACTTGCCGAAAAGACTACCCTCATCGGAAATATGAATATTATGCCAATACTAGACTACAATGCCTATTTTGAACACTTAAGTGGACCCTAATAACATTGATAATACCAATGGAGGTCACGACTAGGGAAGAGGGAACCGAGGTGGCTAAGGTGGAGGATGTGATTCCTCAAACCAAGTAGAAGAAATGGTAGAAAGGTAAAGGTGGCCTATACATGTAAAAAAGGAGCAAGCAATTGATAGTAAAGTACATTGTTAAGTAATAAATATGAGAGTTGTTATTCATTCGTAACCCATTGATGGCTACAAAATTGTAAAGCCTAAGGAATGGGTGCAAGTTATTGACAATGGGATAAGTGATGTTGTGCTAAGCCCTAATATTGGCTCATTACCCCTTAATTGGGGCATATTATATTAGTAATTTTATTTTATTTATGTCGGCTTTAGGCCATTAGTTGTAATTGTACCTCTTAGTATCCTATATATACCAAGGAGACATTTTCATTTTGAATCATCTTGTACTTGAACATTTAAATGGGGTAAAAGGAGGTTGCCCCCTCGAAGAGGCTTATTATCTGAAATTATTTCTTTTTCAAGGCATTGAGTACTTTTTCTGAGGTTTTTCTATGCTATATTGATATTTGGTTCTTAACATATGGTATCAGAGCTCAAGGTCTTTGTGTTTCACTGCTACATCTGAGACACCTTGGAATTTTCTCTATAACTTTTTTTCTACAATTTTTCAGAAGGAATGGCTAGGAGGTTATTTATCATACGGATCAAGGTACGTTGGTTTCAAAATTCAGCTCCTGAGGCCTTATACTTTCTGAGATACAGCCTGTACAAGATAGGGTTCTGGAATCATCCTGAATTGCATCATTGCGGAATTTTCACTATAAAAAAATTTCTGTAATGTTTTAGACCCTAAAATCCAAAGGATATTTACAGAAATTAGTAAGGTATCCGTGGTAAAACTTTCAGCTTCTGGGTCATCTTAAATTTGTATATACACCCTGTGTAAGATAGGGTATCTGGCTAGTCCTATTGACTAGTCTCAAGAAGGTGTTCCAGGTAAAACAATCATAAATTCTTCCTATAGTATCCAAATGGAGTGGGACTAGTTTCATTGGATCTTGGACAGTTTGCAGTATTTCTGGTGCGAGTTTCAGAATTTTATATCAATTATTTTGTGCGGGGCACGCTATAAAAGTGAGATCTCCTGGAAAGGCCAAAAATCGACAAGTTGTGGGGAAGTTACTGTAAATTCCACTTGCCACATCCAATTTTTATCATACCTATGGAATTGCAGAGAAGCAATATCAGAGAACTACATAAAAGAAAGTTTCATACCCATAAGGGCCGAAACTTGGGAGATACAACAGAAGAAAGATTGTCTAGCAGAACCACCTCAAAATCAAGGTTCAAAAGTGATACTTGGCCAACATGCCACCCAAAAAGGGAACTTCTACACCAA